>JAJHZJ010000287.1:600000-882500 GCA_023548195.1 Bettongia penicillata ogilbyi | reverse complement strand
GGTAGCAGAAGGTTCAGGGTGGGAAGTCATCACCAGACCGGAGGCCAGGAGACTGGGGACAGATACATACAGAGGTCATGACTGGCATGTATACAGTGCTTTAAGGCTTACAAAGGGCATTGCATTCATTATCTTATGACACTCCTCCTCGTGGGATCTGTTCCTCTGGTCTAGCATGGATCTACTTAGTGGACTCTTGGCAAGGGTGTTTATCTTCACTTTTTAAAAACATAAATGTCCATGTTTTTCTTTTCACCCTTTTAAAAGAGCTTTATCTTATTTGAGACAATCATTTCCTTTGATGTTTCTAATAAGCAGCAATAAAGCCCCTTACTCAAGAATTGGGAAGGCTCCTTGGACTGTGAATTGGAAGGAAGGACTTAGGCCAGGGGTGGGGAACCTGGGGCCTTAAGGCTGCATGTGACTTTCTAGGTCCTTAAGTGCGGCTGAACCTAGAAGGTCACATATGGCCTTAAGGTCACAAGTTCCCCACTCCTGGTAGGTTTTATTAAAATATGAAAGGTGATTTTTTTTTTTACCTGAAAATATCTAGAGACACTATGACCCTTGTAAATGGCCTGACATATGCCATATACTTTCATGATTAATTATCATGATTCTTACTAGCATTTGGTTCCCTTACCTCTTAGGATCACTAGTTTCCTTCAAAGCTTAGCTTGTATCACCTTTTGTATGAGGCTTTTCTTGATCCTTTACCTCCAAAAATTATCTACTATGTATGTATTCATTTTCTATACACATGTATCTAGATCTAGTAGATGTATACCATGTCTCCTGTAATAGCATGTAAGTTTCCTGGTTACAAGACCTATTTCACTCTTATCACTGGGTTCCCAGCATCTAAGGGAAGTTGGGTGGCCCAGTGGATAGAGCACCAGGCCTGGAATAAGGAAGACCTGACTTCAAATCTGGTTTCAGACACTTACTAGTTGTGTGACCCTATGTAAGTCACTTAACCCTGTTTGTCTCAATTTCTCCAATTGTAAAGTAATCTGAAATAGGAAATGGCAAACCGCTCCAACATCTCTGCCAAGAAAACCCCGAATGGGATTACAAAAAGTCGGACACAACTGAAAAACATGACTAAACAATAGCACTAGCACAGTGCCTGGCACAGAGTAGGGGTCTAATAGGTATTTTTGATTGATTAAATGACAACTGAGGTGTTCTGTAATAGCAAAGATATATGTATATGCATGTATATAAATATATGCATATTATCTGGCAGCTGAAAATATATATGGAGATACATTTTAATGTATGTATAAACTGGTATCTATAAATAGCTATATGAATATATTTTATGTGTATACATATAGATACGTTTTGATTTCTATATTAACACACATTTTATAAATGCATACACACATAGATGTGTGATGCCCACGCATTTAAGTACATACATGTGTGTACACAGACACACACACGTATACATATATATTTATATTTATATGTATTTTTAAGTTGCCAGAGAAACAATTAGACGGGAAGGCCCCTGTGGCTGCTCCTGAAAGCATTGACACATTTGGCAGATGTTTTCTTGCCTAGAGGGCCAGCATTGTTTCCAGAGACTGTTTTCATAAACCAAGTTAAGGAAATGCTGGGCTGGTCAGAACTCAAGCTAAGTGGGATTAAGCCATCTCAAAAATTGGTTTCTGAAATGCCTACTTTGGCCTCAGCAACTGGTTGAATGGCCTTGTTCAGGCCTGTTCAAATATTTTCTTTGTTCAGCTTCTAAGTGCTTTCTTTTTTCTTTCTGTCTTTCTTTTTTTTTTAAATCACACTATGTGGCTCCATCAGGATGAAGTTAAGTCACGTTGCCAGGGTCTCCGGGGTTATGTGAGATGCCTAAAATAGCGATTGAGGAAGCACAGACTGTGGTCTTAACACAAGAAGAACCTAAATTATCCGAGGAAATGGGTCCCAGATGGGTTTGTAACGTACAGAGATATACTAGGAATGTAGTGTGATTGGAGGGGGATGGTGGAGGAGGGTTAAGGATAGTAGGCTATAGAAACAGAAGCCACCTTTCAGAGAACTACATTTCACAGAAGGCAGTTGAGTTCAATGTAAATTTACTGATTCTTGAGTTAACATTTCTATCCAAAAAAACCTGAGCTGGTGGTAAAAGAAACAAGTAAAAATGTGCAACACAGAGGTAAGAGTTCTCATGAGTGGCTCCTAGAGTCTTTGCTAGGAGACAAGGGACAAATGTACACATTCTCCATTCCCGCTTGGAACAGCTGGTTTCCTGGCAGCTGGCTTTAATGTCACAATCCCCGTTGATTCTTAATGGGGATCATTTCCCAAGTTAAGTTAAATGATGCGGACTTGTCCCTAAGACCTGGCTACCCTGAAAGTCCCTTCCAGGGACTGATAAATGGTGGAGAGGTAGCCAGGAGGAGAAAGCTCTGAGTTTTTTATATGCAATATGGGTATTCAGTGAGCTCCTCCACCCTTATATTCCCTGATAGAGAATATCCCAAGAGAGTTGAGCTCATGTCCACAAAAGTGGCCAGGGGTCAAACAGGGAGTAAAGGAAAGGAATTGCTTGTTAAATCATTAATTTGCCCTTCCTAGTCACGGCCAAATCACTGCTCTGTTGTATATATAACCCCACGCCCACACAAGTGAGAAAACAGCGTCATTAGTGGGAGTGTTCTCTTGGCCAATGCTAGGGTTGCAGACTTTGGAAGTTAAAGGAAATAAATGTTGGGTGCAGCTTCCCGCTATTCTATGGCCCCACTCATCAAAAGTTCATACTTGACTCTCTCCACCTCTTCCAGAAATCTCCTTATCAAAAAACAAAAACCAAACCAAACGAAAAGCCCTTCTCCGTATACACAGCTTCACAGCATTGCAAGTTCAAAAGACTCTTGGCCAATCAGGTATCACATCTGCATCTAGTATGGAGTACAGAGTATCATAGCACCATAGGCCTAGACCAGAGTGGGGTTACGTATATTTCTAGATAAAAAGTTTTATTTAACATTTGGAAAAGAAGAGTTAGCATAGTGGATAGAGTCCCAGGCTAAGAGATGAGAAGCCTCAAGTTCAAATTCAAATTCTGCCTCAGATACTTACCAGTTATGTGTCTCTGGACAAGTCATTTCTCCTGACTAGACTTCAGTTTCCTCATCTCTGAAACAAGAGGGTTGGAATCAGTGACCTCTTTACCAAGTAGAATTATCAAGGTCATCTATACCATCACTCAGTATGGAAGGAGGACAGTAGCCCTCAAGTTGCAGCTGAGTTCAGAGGTAAATTGGAAGTCACCAAACAAGAGTTTCTGACACTCTTCTGTGTCTTAGAAGAACCACTTTCCAAGTTCTACCATTTAATACCTCTGTGACTGTGGGCAACTCATTTAGTCTTCAGGGTCCCTCATCTGTAAAATGAGGTGATGGGTTGCTGTTGCTACTGTGGTTATTCAGTCATTTTCAATTGTGTCCGACTCTTCATGACTGACTCCATTTGGGGGCAGAGATACTGGAGTGGATTACCATTTCCTTCTCCAGCTCATTTTACAGATGAAGAAACTGAGGCAAACAGGGTTAAGTGACTTGCCCAGGGTCACACAGTTAGCAAGTGTCTGAGGACATATTTGAATTCAGGAAAATGAGTCTTCCTGACTCCAGACCTACTCTGTCCAATTTGCCACCTAACGGCCCACAGAATCTAGTTTAAATTTGAGCTACAAACAAAAATGTCTGGGACACAAGCAATTGCAATTCTGGGTGATACAGCTCTGAAAACAGCAAGTGAAACTGAAGCAAATCCAAGATGTTTTAACCTACCTCATACTTAAGGGATGGATGTCCACAGTTAGGTATTAAACACAGAAAGACTTAATAAGGGGGAATGGATTAAGCCAGAGATTGCTGGTATCCTTATTCAGGTAGATAAGTGACCCAAATCAGATTCCCAGATATAGATAAAAGGAGGAAATGAGCAGAAGCCACATGTCCTTAGATACAAATATGTTTTCTGGGGTTTGGTGTTATAAATGAATAGTACGGCTCTGTAGATTAGTACGCAAAGTAATAAGTAATTAACATTGTTATATAATTTATATATTATGTATAATATATAATAAGTGTAGCTAATTTGCAGCTCCTGTTTATCTTCACGACTTTGGACAAATCATTTATTCATTTGCAAAATAGATGCATGAGTGAGAGTCATGTAACTGTTTGATCAATTACCCTACCCCACTTAAAGTAATGGAAAAATTGCTATACTCTGATACTATAACCCAATAAGAACACATCTCAATCTATCAGTCATGTACTTTAAACTAAATGTGAAAATTCCTTTAAAACCACTGCATGAACTGCAATGGTGTCGCATGAAAATGAATTCAGACTGTCTGAGGAAACTTCGTCACTCCTCGTAGGTCATCTACAAAATATTAAGCCTGTTCTAGAATGGGAAGATTTAGGTACATGGGGAGCCAAGAAAGAGGAATTCTGGGGAGTCACTTGGGGAGAAGAAAAAGAGAGAACGCTGGCCTCAACTTTGGTCTCTACTCCTCATCTTGGTCAGAGGAGAATTCTTTGAGCTTCAAAGGGTCTGGGGGATTTGGGGCTTCCCATTAATATCCCAATATCATCTCTGGGACAGTAGCAACTGTCTGTGGTTGGGTAGCTGAGAACAAACTGAACTCAATAAGGAAACATTCAAGATTCCACAGCTATTAAGGTATCTACCAAACGGATGTCCAAAAAGCTTTGGGGTGTCCCTTTGCTGGAATGTATAGGGTATTCAGGAAGGACTAGCATTTATGGTATGAGGGCTTACTGAGCCCTTTTCAGGGCTGCTCATCCACCTTGGGTGTCCACCTGACCCTCAGTTCTCATCTGTGACTCCAAGGAGCTGTAGCATGCACAACAGCCATATCCTCGTAAAAACAGTCTTGGCAGATGGGCTAAACTAGGTTAAGGATAACCACTAGGCCTCAAAACTGTCTATGAATTAGAGGAATGTCTACTCCAAGACTTCTCCTAGCAGAATGAGTGGATGAGAACAATTTGTTTCAACAGCTATGAAGGCTGAAGTAAACACTATAGAGCTTAGTAAGACACTGAAGACAGCAATGTCATCCACTGCATCTCAGGTCATTGCCACTTGTCATTGATTTCAATGACTCTGGAAGGGTGAGGCTGATGAACTTGAACAACTCTGCCTCACTTCAATATAACTCACAAGCAAGTCAAGACATTACCCTCATGATGTCATTGTCTTCCTCAAAAACAAAGAACAAAAAACAATAGTCACTTTGCCACATGTGCTTTCTAATCTTAAAACCACTTTCTCCTGGACTGTGTACTCATGGGAGTGTCTAACATGGACCTTTAAGGGATATATTCTGGGTCAGCTAAACCACCATAGGAAATACCCATTTCGTATAAATGATATCAACTCATAATCATAGGATAGGAGCACACCGATAGGGGCTCAACATTTTAGTCAGAATTGAAGTTGAGATAATCACCCCAGAGAGTATGCTGCATTCATAAATAATTAACATATAGGTTTATTGTTATACAGATTTTTAAAAGTTTAATACAAATCTGACTTGGGTCAATGTAAAATATCATATATATAATACATTACAATTAATTTCAGTATTCTGGGAAATAGATTATTAAAGAAAATAAGAGGTTTTCCTTATTCCTTATCCCTTATTTCCTTATTCCTCTTATTCCATAAGGCCCAGGAAGGAAAGCATTTGTTATAAGCAATTTGACTCAGGTACTAACAAAAGAGCAACAGAGAATTAAAGATTTGTGCTTCAAACCTGGTGACCAGGGCTTATTTAACTGCAAAAAACGCTCCATCTCCTGCCTCCAGGCATTTTCTCTGGCTGTCCCTCATGCCTAGAATGCTCTCCCCCTCCACTCCAATTACTGAGCAACTTGACTTCCTTTAAAAGCCAACTAAAATTCCATCTTTCCTCATCCCCTCTTAATTCCAGTGCCCTCCTTCTGTTAATTATTCCCTGCTTATCCTGTAGATGTATAGATGTGTCTGTGTGTTGTCTCCCCCATCGGATTATAACCTTCTTGAGGGCAGGGAGTGTCTTTTGCCTCTTTTTTTGGAATTACCAGTACTTAACTCAATGCCTGGCATATAGTAGGTGCTTAATAAATGTTGATTCATTGATTGAAGAGAAGAAATTTTGTGGGCACATTGGTAACTATTGCCCTAGGAGAGGAGAGAGGGAGAATTCTGAGGGAGACTTTCCAAGTTGTTATATTAACAAAGAGTGCTAGGGATCTTCTATATTCAGCTTTGTCATTCTCATAGCATTTCAAGAATACTCCTCTAGGAGTCCTGTTAGAATTCCCTTTTCCTCTTCTCACCTCCATTCCCACCCATCATTACTCATCACTCCAGATGATAATTTAACCAAGGCTGGTGCCTCTCACCAAAGAAACCCTAAGACCCATTTCTCAGTAGCCAATGAACCCAACGAGATGATGATCACATATTTAAACAAAGAAGTAAGTTGTTTTTAGATATACCTGACAGAAAAATATTTATCAGTAACAGAGAATTTTCTGCCTTAGTAAGAAGCCTAAAAATCAATGTCAGATTCAGGCTATATGACTCAAGGAGCAGACTGTGATATGCAGAGTTTTCCACAGCTAATCCATAGATATCTAGTGAATGGCAATCCTCTTGCAGGATGAGAGGGTGAAATCCAAGAATGTATGAGATGGAATATAAGAGAATTTAATAAATATTTACTATATGTCAAGAACTAGGCAAAATCTTGAGAATACAAATAAAAAATCAAGAGAGTCACACTTTGCTCACACCAAGCTGACATTGTTAATAGAGAAGATAATATATATAGAAGAGCGTGGCCACACACCATATGGCAAGTCCCAGGGTTCCTTTATATAGGAGAAGAATCATTATGAAGGCAAATCCTCTCTCCCAGCAATCCCTATCAAACTGCTATTTGCCCAGGTATGGCTCTTCATTGCTTTTACATCTCCACCCCCAGTTTATTAGTGAACCTCAGAATAAGAAAAAATAAAGTGACCATTTATGCTATAGAGATTTGTGCTCCAAGTATGAGTTGGATGAGGATATCCCAGATCCCTTCCAGCTTATACATACCAGAACCTGATTTGGATAGTTTTCTATCAGAATTAATTAAGTCTGCATGAGATTCAAAGCTGTAGTTTTCCTGAATTGTTATGATTTGTATCCCTCTTAAGTAAACAAATTCATAGTTGAGGAAGCAAACTGTTCCTGAGAATTTAGCATGTAGCTGCCAAGGTGATTTTTTTCTTTTTTTTAGTTAGGTATTGTCATTTTTTTCATTCTGAACTTAAACACCAAAGAAGATCATTTCCATAAAAACATAAGAATTAGAAAAAAGGATTCTATATGAAATTGTAAATTCATGTTTCACACTGTTTCCTTTAAAAAAAGATTATGTGTATAATAAATTCTATATGATACTTTCAAAGCTGTCCTACTTGTCTGTGCTTCCTTCTGAAGTTTCTTGTCTACGTTTTTTTTTAATGTTACAATGTGGTGGCAAAGAATTGGAAACTGAGGGGATACCCATCAATTGAGAAATGGCTGAACAAGCTATGGTATATAATGTAATGGAATACTATTGTTCTATAAGAAATGACAAAAAGGCAGGTTTCAGAAAAATCTAGAAAGACTTACATGAACTGATGCTGAATGAAATGAGCAGAACCAGGAGAATATTTACAAAGCAGGAGCAACAATGTATGATGATTAACTGTGATAGACTTAGCTCTTCTCAACAATGCAATGGTCCAAGACAATTCCAAAAGACTCATGATAGAAAATGCTAACCACATCCAGAGAAAGAACTATGGAGTCTGAATGCAGATCAAAGCTTACAATTTTCACTTGGTTTTCATTTTTTGTTTTTTTCTTTCTCATGGTTTTTCCCTTTTGTTCTGATTCTTCTTTCACAACATAATTGATGTGGAAATATATTTAAAATGATTGCACATGTATAGCGTGCATACATATATATCTTACTATTTTGGTGAGGAGAGGGAAAGAAAGGAGGGAGAGAAATTTGGAACTCAAAATTGTACAAAAATGAATATTGAAAAACCGTCTCTACATGTAATTGAGAAAAAAATAAAATGCTATTAAGAAAAAAATGTTACAATAACCTCCTATTTTTCTTTTTTGCATCACTCTTCCAAGGTAATTTTTCTAAAGCACAGGTCTAACCATGTCACTTTCCTGTTCAATAACTTTCCATGGTTTCCTATTACTTTCCTCATCAAATACAAACTCCTTCATTTAGTATTTCAAGTTCTTAAGGTCTGGCCCTTTCTACTTTTCCAATTTTCTTTCATTTGGGACCCCTCCCTACATTCTACAATCCTGCTATGTTACAGACTCTCAGTCAGGACACTTCATCTCTTGTTTCCAGGTCTGTGCTAGCTATCCCTCATCCCTGGAATGTTTGTTTCTCTGACATACGACTCCTATTTCCCTGCCTTCCTTCAAGTTTCAGCCCAAATACCATCTTCTACAAAGAGGTTTTTCAAAGTTCTGCAGTGACTTCCCCTTTCAGATTGCCATTGGTCTACTCTGTATTTATATTGACTGTATCTTTGCGTGCATGTGTTTTCTCTTCCACTAGAACGTAAACTCCTCGAGAGTAGCTTTTGTTTTTAATACATCCCTTTCCATATTTTGTTGTTTAGTCCTTCACTCGTGTCCCACTCTACATGACCCATGGACTTGGTCTGTGGGGATCTCTTGGCAAAGATACTTGAGTGGTTTGCCATTTCCTTCTCCAGTGTGTCCCCATTTTACAGATGGAGAACTGAGGCAAATAGGGATTAAGTTAACTTGCTCGGGGTCACATAGCTAGTAGATGTCTGGGGCCAGATTTGAACTCTTCTGATTCCAGGCCCAGTACTCCATCCTCATTGACCTTATACTTTGCATACAGTAAGTGCTAAGTAAATGTTATGGACAGGTTGTTTGTTGACTGAATGCTGTCGCTACTATTCCTTACAGAGTCCTGTTTAAAAAGAAAAATAATGAACCATGAAGTCTATTTCAGAAATATCCAAGAATCCTCTTCTGTGCCTGTGTGTGTCTGTGTGTATGTGTGTGTGTTTAAATCATTCTTCTGACCTAAAAATAAAAGACCAATAACCACCACTAAGAGAGGGTCAGTTTTCTGATGAATGTTTGCTGTTTAACTGAGCTGATTCCTCAAAAAAAAAAAAAAACTTTATTGCTGTTTTTTCATCAGAATTTCTGAGTGCTGGCCTTCATTTTAGACTTTTGTCATCTATGTTATTTACTGCATATTTCATTGTTTATTTGACTGCACATCAGTTCATATAAGTCTTCCAAAGTTTCTCTGAATTCCTCATATTTATCATTTCAATGTCAATATTATGTTATATTCAAATACCACAATTTGGTTAGATGTTTTTTTACCCAGTAAAGGCGGATGTTCCCCAGTACTTTGTCTAGGTGCACTCTATGTCATTTGATGACTTCATCAGCTCCCATGGATATAATTATCATCTCTATGTAGATGAATCTAAGATTTATTCAATTCTAATTTCTCTCCTAACCTTCAGACTTACATCTCCAAATGCCTATTAGGCATCTCAAACTGAATATCCTGTAATCATCTTCAACTCAACATAACTAAAAATGAACTTATAATATTTTTCCTAAAACCCTTCTAAGCTTCCATATTACTATCAAGGGCACTACTATTCTCTCAGTCAACCAGGCTCACAACCTATTCAGTCACCCTTGACTCTTCACTCTCTCACTCTGCCATATCCAATCTGTGGCCAAAGCCTGCCATTTTTACTTTCATAACATTTCTCATATATACCACCTTATGACTAGTCACCACACTGGTCCAGAACTTTAATCATCTCAAGTCTGGATTATTACAATAGCCAGCTACCTGGCCTTCCTATCTCAAATCTCTCCCTAGTGCATACTCTACTGAGGATGTGATGTTAATCTTCCTAAAGTGCAGGTTTAACCCCATACTCAATTAATATCAATAGCTTCCTACAACATCCAAAATCAAATATAAAATTCTCTGCCATTCAAAGCCTTTCATAACTTACCCCAATTTTCCATTCTTCTTACACATTACAACTCCATTTCCATATACTCTTCAGTATAGTGGCATAAGTTTCTTTTCTGTGGGGCAGAGTCAAGATGGCGGAGTAGAAAGATGGACCAGTTCTGGATCTCCCCCAATAGCCTTTAAAATACCTATAAAAAATGACTCTAAACAAATTCTAGAGCAACAGAAACCACAAAATGGTAGAGTGAAACAGATTTCCAGCTCATTAACCTAGAAGGCAACAGGAAAGGTCTGTCTCCCCAGGGTCAGAGTAGAGTAGGCTTCAGGGAACTCAGCCACAGGTAGCTGCTGCAGTTTCCAGATTTCTCAACCCACAAACATCAAAGACAGCTTCAAAGGTCAGTAAGAAAGCTCTTTCACATAGGTGACAGGGGAGTGTGGTCAGGTCCCAGTCCTGGCACCAGGGCAGTGGCAGCCACTGCAGCCACAGTGTCCACTTTTGGAGCCTGAAGCCTGAAGCCCCTGAGGGAATCAAGCACCTGATCTGGGTCTCAGTCCTGTGTGGCAGTCCTGGGGTGAGGAGGAGAGCTGGTATGGTGGAGCTGGTGGCAGCTGGAGAGAGGGAATTCTACTCGCAGTTCTGGGCAGAAAAGAGTGCTTTTGGTTGCTCACAGACCAGAGCACAGGCCAGGAGAGGAGTAAACTCCTCTCCCTTGATTGTGCCATCTTGGAGGAACTGAACACTTACAGGTCCCTAAAGATATCTCAGAGAACAGCTGCACAAAATCTCTGAAGCCTAGTGTAGTATACCCTCCACTTGGCAAAGCACTCAAAAATCAAGTAACTGGCTGGGAAAATGCCCAAAAAAGAGAAAAAATAAGTCTATAGAAGGTTACTCCCATGGTGGAAATGTAGTTTTTTCCATCCTTTTGGATGAGGAAAAACAAAGCATACAATGAGAGGAAGATAGCAAGATCAAGACTTTTACATTCAAAAATCTCCAAAAAAAAATATACAATGGTCTCAGGTCATGAAAGAGCTCAAAAAGGATCAAAGTAAAATCAAGTAGAGGGGTAGAGGAAAAATTGGAAAGAGAAATGAGAGCTATGCAAGAAAATCATGCAAAGTGAGTCAACAGCTTGCTAAAGGAGACACAAAAAATGCTGAAGAAAATAACACTTTTAAAAATAGATAAACCCAAATGGCAAAAGAGGTCCAAAAAACTAATGAGGAGAAGAATGCTTTAAAAAGTAGAATTGGTCAAGTGGAAAAGGAGGTTCAAAAGCTCACTGAAGAGAATTGTTCTTTAAATGCTAGAATGGAGCAGATGGAAGCTAATGACTTTATGAGAAACCAAGAAATTAAAAAAATAAAGCTAAAAGAATGAAAAAATAGAAGACTATGAAATATCTCATTAAAAAACAACTGACCTGGAAAATAGATCCTGGAGAGATAACTTAAAATGCATTACTCTACCTGAAAACCATGATCAAAAAAAGAGCTTTGACATCATCTTCCAAGAAATTGTCAAGAAAAACTGCCCTGATATTCTAGAACCAGAAGGCAAAATAGAAATGGGAAGAACTCAATGATCACCTCCTGAAAGAGAACCTAAAAGGAACACTCATAGGAATATTGTAGCCAAATTCCAGAGTTTCCAAGTCAAGGAGAAAATATTACAAGCAACCAGAAAGAAACAATTCAAGTATTGTGGAAATACAATCAAGATAACACAGGATTTAGCAGCTTCTACGCTGAGGGATTGAAGGTCTTGGAATATGATATTCTAGAGGTCAAAGAAGATAGGATTAAAACCAAGCATCACCTGCCCAGCAAAACTTAGTATAATACTTCAGGAAAAAAATGAAACTTCAATGAAATAGAGGACTTCCAAGCATTCTTGTTGAAAAGACCAGAGCTGAATAGAAAATTCAACTTTCAAATACAACAACCAAGAGAAACATGAAAAGGTAAACATGAGAGAGAAGGCTTAAGGAAGACATTATAGTTGAACTCTTTACATTCCTACATGGAAAAATGTTATTTGTAACTCATGAGATCTTTTTCAGTATTGGAATAGTTAGGGGGAATATATATATAGGTGTGTATGTGTATGTATATATGTGTATATTATATATATGAGTATGTATATGCACATGAGTGTATGTGTACATGCATATATTATATAAGTATAGGTATGTATGTATATATATATATACATGTGTGTGTGTATAGATATAGATATATACACATAGACAGAAGGCCACAGGGTGAGCTGAATATGAAGGGAAAATACTTAAAAAATAAAATTTACTATTGTGTGGAAGGTACTAGGAGTAAGAGAAAGGGAGAGGTAGAATGTAGCAAATCATTTCACATAAAAGAGGCAAGAAAGACCTTTTATGATGGAGGGGAAGAGAGAGGAAATAAAAGTGAGCCGTACTCTCATGGGATTTGGCTTAAGGAGGAAATAATATCCACTCAGTTGGATATGGAAATCTATTTTACCCTGCAGAAAGGCAGAGGGGAAGGGGATAGGAAAGGAAAGATAATAGAAGGGGCAGCAAATTGGTGAAAGAGATAATCAGAAGCAAACATTATTGTGGGAGTACAGGTCATGGGAGAGAATGGAATAAATTGAGGGCAAGATAGGACAGAGGGAAATGTGGTTAATCTTTTGCAACCTAACTATTATGGAAGTGTTTTGCATGGCTACACATGTATGATCTATATTGAATTGCTTGTTTTCTTAGTGAAGGTGGGTAAGGAGGGAGGAAGAAAGAGAATATGGAACTCAAAGCTTTAATAATGAATCTTAAAAATTGTCTTAGCATGCAACTGGAAAATAAGATGTACAGGCAATGGGATATAGAAATCTATTTTGTTCTCCAGGAAAATAGAGGGGAAGGGGATGAAATGGGGGGGCTTAATAAAGGGAGGGCAGACTAGAAAAAGGGGTGGATGGGATGCAACCTGTCCTAGGATGGGGGTGGGAAGAGATGGGGAGAAAATTTTGAATTCAAATTCTTGTGGAAATGAATGTCAAGAACTGAAAAATAAATAAATTATATATTTTTAATTAAATTTTTTTTAATTAAGCCAAAAAGAAAAAAAAATAGGTTTCCTTTCTGTTCCTCAAACAAGACATTCCATCTCCTGAATCCAGGAGTTTTCACTGACTGTCACCATGTTTGGAATGTATTCCATCCTCATCTCTACTTCCTGACTTCTCTGGTTTCATTCGAGTCTCAGCTAAATTCTTATCTTCTGTGAGAAGCCTTTCTTGATTCCTCTTAAGGCTAGTGTCTTCCCTCAGCTGATTATCTGCAATTTATCCTGTTTATACATTGCATACAAACAGTTGTTTTTATGTTCTTTCCCATTAAACTGTGAGATCCTTGAGAGCAGGAACTGTCTTTTGCCTTTCTTCGTATTTCCAGAATTTAACATAGTGCCTGGCATATAGTAGGCATATAATAAATGCTTATTGACTGACTGACTGACTAGTGGATATCTACTTTTATTACAATTCTTTTTTAAAACAATAAGTGCTGCTTGGTATATTTTGGCATCAAAAGGGTCATTCTTTCTGTCTTTGATTTCCCTAGAGGGTACGCCCAAGAATAGGATCCTTGTCAAAGAGTATTGCAATGTTAATGTAAAGTGAATGGTAGGTGGGGGGAAGAGTTAAAAATCTTCCCTTCCCATTAGTAGGCCTGAATACCTTTTGTTAATTTCTATTGAGGCACTGGGTCAGAGGATAATGCCGTTGGGCTTTGAAAAGTATATAAATACTCTGAGGTGAGGTTTTACTTCGGGGTTTACTCATTTCAAGTGTTCCTTTGGCCAGATGAGACTCTGGGTAGCCTCTAAGGAGTGCCCCCTCCCAGGCTTTGAAAACCCATATGTTGGTGCTTCTCTCTCTGGTAATAGATAGACAGTTGGATCTGTCTGTTGATTCTGTGATGTATGTATTGTTTATGGTCAGAGAGCTGGAAGCCCTATCTGTTGGTCTTTATTTCTCTACTTGTATTTTCTCTGTTGGTGAATGTAATTAAAGAAGATTGTTGACCCCCTAAAAGTTGCTTTCCTTTTAGAAAAGCAGATCTAAGAACCTGTGCAGCAGGCCCTTCTGTGTGTACTTGGGTCCTTGCTGGTACAAGTATAAAAATGCCTTTTCTCATATAACTATAAATTACTTTTCAGAATGTTAGAACCACCTCATAGCTCCACCAACAGTACATTGGTATGTTGGTCTTCTCAAAGCACCTTACCAGCAAAGCTCCATATAGTAAAAATTATGGTTTTTTCAGTAACAATGTATGACTATGAGAGTTGAACTACAAGGAAAGCAGAGTAACACAGAATCAATGCTTTCAAATTGTGGTGCTGGAGAAGACTTTTGAGAGTTCCCTTGGACAGCAAGGAGATCAAATCAGTCAATACTTAAAGAAATTAATTCAAGCTGTTCACTGGAAGGTCAAATATTGAAGCTGATGCTTAAATACTTTGACCACATAATGAGAAGATTGGGCTCTTTGGAAAAGACCTTGATGTTTGGAAAGATTGAAGGCAAAAGGAAAAAGGAATGGCAGAGGATGAGCTAGTATCATGGAAACAATGAACATGAACTTGAACAGACTCCAAAAGATGGTGGAGAATAGTAAGGTTTGGTTTGGCATGCTATGGTCCATGGAGTCATGAAGAATCTTACACAACTGAACAATTTCAAAGCCCCACAGACACTGGATAATTCCATCTTTTGTACTTTTTGTCAATTTGTTTGGTCTTAAATGAGATCTCAGAGATGTTTTAATATGCATCTCTTATTATTCACGATTTAGAGCAATCTTTTGTGGGTTATTGCTAGTTTGCAATTCTTTTGAGATCTGTTTGTTCAAATTTTTGACTACTTATCTATGAAAGAATGAATGCTTTTCTCTCCTGGTGAAAAGAATTCAATTGGGTAATCTGTCTTTGTGTCTAACAGTTCGAAATGTCATGTCTAATCTTAGCCTCCTCTACTGTGGGTATACCAATTATCTCAGAGAATCTTATGACATTTGTCACCAGCATATTCATGAAACCTGCTGTCTAGCAGAGGGATAAGACTTAAAGAAAATATTTGTAATATGAAAAATATGAGAAGTGAATTAAGAGAAAGCTCAATTGTATTATAACCCTAGTCAAGTCATTTAATCCCTCTGAGGCTATTTTCAGTATTTCTGTATTGTTCCCATCTGTAAAATGGACATAATAATGCTTACAATGCTGTGAGGAAAGTGCTTTTTAACATAAAAATGTTAAATAAATTAGTGTTATTATTATCTTCCTTATGGCAATAAGCACTGAACTATGAGTCCACTATTGTATAGGATGACAACATGATTAGGATTGTGCTCATGTGGCATTCCCTTTCAGGCAACTGGGTTGCACCATAGTGCATAGAGTTCTGGACCTGGAGTCAGGAAGACTCCTCTTTGTGAGTTCAAATTTAACCTCAGACACTAGCTGTGTGACCCTGGGCAAGTCACTTTACTCTGTTTTCCTCAATCTCTTCATCTGTAAAATGAGCTGAAGAAGGAAATGGCAAAGCACTCTAGTCTCCTTGCCAAGAAATACCCCAAATGGGGTCACACAGAGTTGGACAAAACTGAAACAACTGGGAGAAGCCATCAAATCAACAAATATATAAATGTTTATATATTCTCTTTCTCATTAGATTGTGAACTTCTTGAGGGCAAGGAGAGTATATTTGCCTTTCTTTGTATTCCCGTCACCTAGCATAATGCCTGGAATATAGTAAGTGCTTAATAAATGCTATAATGATGAAGATCAAGATAAAGATGAAGATGATGGTGATGATGGTGGTGATAATGGTGATGATGGTGGTGGTGATGACGACGATGATGATGATGATAAGGAAAGGAAAGGAAGGAATGGATATGAGGGACATTTCAGATGTAGAATTTACAGTGTTTAATAGTATATCATATTATAATCTACAAAGGACTTTCACATATATTATAATAGAATTTAATTAAATATGGCTTACTAAATTAGAAATTATGCTCATGCTTCAAGATAGAATTTCCAATGCATCATCCATCCTTCACTCTTTCTCTTTCCATATTGTTTTGAGGGACAAAGTTGAACTGCTGAGGGCACAAACTATCTTTTATTCATTTTTGCATACCATAAAGTTCTAGAACAGTCTTGCTAAATGTGGGTGCTAAATCAGTGTTTGTTGAATGAATAAATGAAGCAGGGAAGGAACAGAATCATGAACAGGAGAAAATGGAAGTAAGAGGTAAGGATGGTTGGCAACAAAGACCACAAAGATGCTCATAAATGTAGATTATGCTCAATCATTAATGTAGACACACAAGAATCTACTGTAATTGAGCTATATTCATTTAATGCACATTTTCTAATTCCTATTGCAATAGCATTGTCTTCTCACATATGAAAACTGTTGCTCATTTAGATATTTTATAAAAAAATAAACCAACAGCAAAGATTAATATGTGTTAATAAAGAATATAGTATCAAAAGGAAGGAAGGAGAAAAGTTTAACTGTACAGAGAAGACAAGAACAATGGAGAGAAGAAGATAAAGAAGGAGAAAAAGAAGGAGAAGGAGAAGAAGGAGGAGAAGGAGGAGGAGGAAAAGGAGGAAGAGGAGAAGGAAGAGGAGAAGAAGAAGAAAATAACATCTCTATAGGCACTTAAGGTTTCCAAAGTGCCTTATCATATAATCTCATTTAATTCTAACAACTCTGAGACATAAAATGCTATTATTATCTTTATTTCACAGATGAGGAAACTGAGGCATATAGAAATTAGTGGCTTGCAATATCACACAGTAAATATCTAAGGCAGAATTTGAACTCAAGTCTTCTTGACTCTAAGCCTAGTACCTACCTGCCATAAGGCAAAGAAGAAGGAAGAAAGGAAAAAGTGTTAGGAATGGACTAAGGGATGAAGAAAGACAACTGAGGCACATTGGAAGATCTGTCTACACTTAAAAAGAGAAGAGACACTATTTAAGTGAGGTCTGTGCTGCAATCAACACTGCTGTATGAGATGTCAGGTCAGCCTATCTTTGATGATGGTGGTCACTAGGAGTAAATGATCTGGTAAGACTCCTAGGGACTTGGCAGGGGTTCAGCTGCACTGACTTGATGTTCCTTTGCATTCTATTCTGTATCTACTCTGTATGACTCTGGCTGCTGACTTTGCAGACTGGAAGGCAGGAGTATGTACTATTTTCCCTCAGATGAGGGCACCTGGGCATCTGAATCCTATTATTGCTCCAAAGGTTAGATTCCGAGCATATCAAGTAAAAAGACGTTAGCTGAATTTTGATGTGACATCTCACAGATCTGGTCTACAATGGCAGATCAGATCCTCCATCATGGTCTCAGTCCTCACTCTCTCAAGTAGAAGGGTCAAGCAGTGAGTATGGAGACATGAGAAGTAGAGGAAATGGGAGAAGGGAGTAGAAGGGGGAAGGCTGGAGAGGACAGGGGTGTTAGAAACAAGTTTCCTCATCTAATATAGCATCTGGTGCTGAACCAACATAGTAAACTCATTTTCATCAGCTGCCAAAAGAATTGTGTAGCCAAGAGGAAATCCATCATTTACATGGTTTCTCAACTACCCACCCCACTTCCCTTCTTTAAATGGTGTGGAATTTCATTAAGTAGTTCATTGTACTCTACTCTGTAGAGCTCTCAGAACACTATGTTCATCGATTTGTTTGTCTTTCCAAGTCAACTCGATCCCAAATGCCTTGATTTATTTTAAGCATCTTTATATCCCCTCACGGTGCTTCATACTCAATAAATATTGATTGATTGATAAAAGACATTCAACAAGTAATTATTAAATGATTGCTGAGAGCCAGTATGATAAAGTAATTAGAAAACAAACTTTGGAGCAAGGAAGTCCTGGGCTTATGTGCTGCCCCTCCCCCAACCACTCCAGTCTATGTCACATTACTAACTGTAGGAACATGATCAAGTCATTTTACTTCTCAAAACCTTAAGATACTCTCTAAAACCACGTGAAAATTGAATGGCCAGTCGGCATGAGTGAAGGGAATTTCCACACTAGACGTTTCCTGCACTGATAAAACTAAAGATAAAAACTAACCCAAAACAAAATTTTTTTGAAATCATATTATAATTAAGAGATATGTCATGTGTATAATTGAATAAAAATATCAATCATAAAGGCATCTTGACCCAAATAAAGTACCTACTTCTCAGTTAGAATCATAACACTTTTTAATGAAAAAAGTGCTTATACAAAATAAGAAAGGAAAACAAGAGAAAAGAAACAAAAAATGGACAAAATACAGAAAATCAAGAATAGTGATGAGTTAGAATACCAAGATGTTACAGCTGGAAGAAAACTTGAGATTGTCTAGCTAAGCCTTAGGTGGACCGTAACTAATCTCTTCAAGATATGGAGAAGGCGGTGATCTCCTTCTAAGTTTGGTTCCCACCATTAATCCATTGTCTGGGGCCTTAGCTTTCATTCTTGATCTCTTATACACTTTCCTAAAAGAGAGGAGTTAGGGGCTTAAGAAAAAGGCAAAAGGTCTAAAAAAGATTTAGTACGGCAGAAATATTTATTTCTTAATATTTCAATTTTTCAGTTCAAGGATGTTCTTAATATGTTTTCACATTTGGAAGGCAGGAATGACAAATATTACTACTCCCATTTACAGATGAGAAAATCGAGGTTCTTGTTAAGTCCTAAGCTAAATTTAGATAGACATGGCTATGGCAGGACTTAAAATGCTTCCCTCATTATTATTATTAGCATTAGCATTTTTATAACATTTCAAAGTTTGCAAAGCACTTTACAAATATTATCTCTTTTATCTTCACAATAACCCTGGGAGGTAGATACTATTATCATCCTCATTTTACAGATGAGGAAACTGAGGTATGTTTGCCCAAAGTCACATAGCTAGTGTCTGAGGCAAGATTTGAACTCAGGTATTCCTGACCCCAAGTCCAACAGTATATTTTCTGTTCTACTTATCCACCCTGTTAGTAATTCAGCAGGATTAAAATCGAATTAAACTTGGCAATGAAAAGTCTGACAAGAGTTGTGTTCAGTCCTTCCAACAACGTACGTCAGCACATGCTTTGTAGTTTGCTTCATCCTTCCAGGTTTGGTTGTAACAATTTAGATAAGCTTTCTATCCATAAGTTCCATTAAGTCAATTGAGGTTTAAAAAAAAAGTTCCATTGTCAGAAAATATATTGTCTGGAAAGTTGTGAGTTGCACATAAGTGATAAAGGGTCCAGTGTTTCACTGGAGGCATAAGATGGAACTCTGGTTGCTTTAACCAGGTGTTAGTGGGCTATGCCAAGTATATACTGCATTCCTTCACAATTTCATTCAATATCAGAATCAATTCCAAGCCACCAGATACAGTTTTTGGCCAGCGCTTTCAAAGGTAACATTTCTCATCATGCCATAGAATGAGTAAATTTCAGAGTTGGAATTCAACTCAAAAACAATGTCCTTTGTTTAGGCTTTGTTTATGTCCCCAGAAAGAAATGATTTCTTCTTTCTTTGAATTCTCGTAGGGCTTTGTACTTCTTACAAACTTTCATACTCTACTTTGTGTAACATTGAATCATGTATGTTTTGTGTAATATTTAGCTGTATATATTTTGCTGCATCTTTACTAGATTATAAGATTTAAAGTAGTGACTTATATGTAGTTGACATTCAATACTTGTTGAATAAAATGAGTTGAGCATCCTTTGGTAGGACAAGACAAAATGATGACCACTTGTTTGAATACCAGTGTGATTTTTCTATTAAAAAACATATTTTATGAGCAAATAAGTCATGCTTGTGGTTTATAAATGGTTTGAATTCTTCAGATAGTGTCTCTGCTGTACACCCCTTTGACAACTAGTTCAAAATAATTTAAGAACCCATGCAGGTCTAACCTGCAGTTCAAAGTCCACCTGCATAAAACTCTTTTCATTGACTGAGATTGATTATTCAATGCTCTATTTCAGGGTAAGGGCAGAGTTGACAAAAGTGATCCTGGTTTTCTGGCTTCCAGTTTTAGGAAAGAAGATATATGATTCCAGACACTCTTCAGGTTCCTGGCGGGAAAGAAAGACAATGGGAAGGAGCCAGACATGGGAAAGAGCCAGCTCCTTGATTATGTTTATATCCCTTGGTTACTACACTAAAACTTTAGGGAATTTCCCTTTGGACGAGATCTGAGACAATCTCTTGGTTGAGCTAAGCTATTTCTCTCAATGGGAGCTCCTTCACTCTATATTGTCTGGTATGTTCTCATTTGTATAACTTCTCTGATTTCCGTTTGCTAAATTCTGTTGGCTTTGATTAAAGGATTTATTTGCTACTCACTATGTGTGTTATTTGTAGAGCTGACATTTTGTGAAAAGTGTTAAACTTTGGATATATCCTTGGAGAATCCTTCCCCATTAAGAGATGGGGATCAAGAGCTCAGTTTAAATCTAAAATTTTTTTCTTCTAGATCAACAATATTGGGGGGAGGGAGAGAGAATTCAGGTAGATGTAATTCTAGCCTAGGCCTCTCCTCTCTCTGAGTAGAGAAGAGGGATCAGCTTTCCTGCTTCTCCTTCTGGCAGGAATCAGTGTTTCCTTTGGAGAATAGTGGGTGGAGAAGACTCTGGAGCTATCTATTGACTCATGCCTCCCTGGGAGCCACATTTAGATAGACTCAAATGGTCACACATATCCCATATGGACAACGTAACACACTACCCCTTTACACAGGTAATCATGAATGTAAACAGCCTAAAGAAATGATTTGAGAACTTTTCACAATTAATGTCACATGAAAGTGATGTAGTATAAGCTGGAAGCTATAGTGGTAGATAACCCAAGGGAATAACATTCAAGTTATAGTTCTCCCATGCTTATAAATAAGCCCGTATTTGCTTATAAGCAGTTACAAGGACTTGGGTCCACGTACTAAAGAAAACCTCTGAGTCATCCTGTCAAAATAATGTCTATGGCGACAGCCCAAAACCCCTTTTCTTACTGGCAGTTGGAGTTTAAATATCAACTGGCTGCTGATTCCCCAGGGGTCATTTGGAGATGAATGAGCACCAGTCTTCATGTACAGGATTCTCACTCTCTCCTCTCCTCTCTTTACCCTCCATGTGCCTGGTCCTGCTTGAGGTAGATAAAAATCCTATAAAAACACACTGGATTCGGCATGTCCAGTTCCACCCCCAGCTCCCAGAAGACCTCTGTTCATCCTCCCTGACCTCCCTTCTTTATTGTGAGTATATCTTCACAATAAATCTGACTTGCTTTATTTTCTCTGCTAATACCACCTTGTCAGACTTCCCTGTGCAATACCTTGGGATCTCATACCTTACTTAATGTATATTAAAAAAGAAATGAACAAGAAACTCCAATATTGTATGGATAGTGCATTGAACACTCCATCTCCTGGATCCAGGCCTTTTCACTGGTTTTCTCCCATGCGTGGAACTCTTCTCCCCTGACTTCCCTGGCTTCCTACAAGTTTCAGCTAAAGTCCCATCTTTTACATAAATGGGAATAGAACAAGGGTTTCTTAAACACCTATTCTGTGCCAGGCGCTGGGCTAAGCTCTTTACAGATATTATCTCATCTGATCCTTGCAACAACCCTGTGAGATAGGTGCTATTACTATTTTACAGTTGAGGAAATTGAGGCAGACAGCAGTTAATGTGATTTACCCAGGGTCATATAGCTGGTTAAATGTCTAAGGTGAGTTTTGAACTAAGGTCTTGATTACAGACCCAGCACTCTATGCACTTGTTTCTTCAAGAAGCCTTTTGCAATCCTCCTTAATCTTAATGCCTTCCCTCTGAGATGGACCCCAATTTCTCCTCTACAAATCTTATTTCACACATAGCTTTCTAAGTTGTCTTGCCCCATTAGGACTTTAGCTCCTTGAGGGCGAAGATTGTTATTTCGCCTTTCTTTGTATCACCAGCCTTTAGAACCGTCCCAAGCACGTAGATAATGCTAATTGACCGACTGACAGACTGAATGCTTAGCTTTAGAAAAAAGTCCCCCTAGAAGGCAAACATGATCATTGCAAACTGTAAAAGTCCAGCCATAAAGGCTTAAAAGTAGGGCTCATTAAGAATCCTGAATCCTATTTTGATCATCTAAGAAATACCTCCTACTGTAATATAGCTCTCTAATACACTGTATCCTAAAACTTGAATATGGCTTATAATTATCCTCTTAGCACCACAAGTAAATAAACCCCCGCTGATCTCTGCAACATAATAGCAAAAGTTTCCCCATCAACCTACAAACAGGCTGGAAAAGCCCTGGCTGACTGGCCCTTTTGGGACTACTGAAATCCATCAATATCAACCAGCATTTATCATTGTGTGACTGTGCCAGGTATCAAGGTTATAGTCATAAAGAATGACACAGTTCCTGTTCTCAAGGAACTCACATTCTTTCAAGGGAAACAAAGCATACGTGTATAAATATGTACCAAATACAAGTATGTATGAAATAAAAGCTGATCCTGTTGTTCCGTCATGTCAGTCCTGTCCCTTCACACCCTATTTAGGGTTTTCTTGGCAAACATACTGACTTGCCCAGGGTCACACAGCTAGCAAGGACAGACTTGAACTTGACTCCAGTCCTGGCACTCCATCTACCACACAACCTAGCTGCCATGAAATAAACATAAGGTTGTTTAAAAAAATAAAGAAGAATCATTATCCTAGTAGGAACACATCCCAGCCTAGTCTGTGTCTACCTCTCTCCCTCATTCCCTCACTCCTTCTCTCCTTTTCTTCTCTCTTTTTCTCCCTCTTTTTCTTCTCTCTCTTTTTCCTCTCCCTCTCTCTGTCCATCCTTCCCCCTTCCCTCTCTCTCTTCCTATCTCTGTCTCTGTCTGTCTATCCCTCCTTTCCACCATTCTTTCTGTATGTCTCTGTCTCTCCCTCTGTGTTTGTGTGTGTGTGTGTGTGTGTATGTGTGCCTCTCTCTCACCTCTAGACATAATCTAACCCTTTCATTTTTACAGATGTGGAAATTGTAGATTAGTAAGGGTAACTGGACAAAGGTCATATATTTATAGAAGCAGAGCCAAGACCACACATCCTGAACTGACCTGCATCCCTGGCCTAACTCATTTGGAGTTACCTCACTAGGAAGATCATCAGCTCTCTCCCCTCTTCCCCATATCCCTGGTGTTAGAGGGGACTCTTTAGGATTTGTGGCACGAGAGGATCAATGGGAACCTCCTTTCCCAAAGAATGTTCACTTTATACTGTTGATTTGGATTTTCTGTTTGCTGCTTGTGGAGATATGACCTAGGAGCTTTTGTTTAGAGTTGTCGATGTGACTTTGTCTCAGTCAACGTTACAGAAGAGACAAGGAGTCAGGAGGGATGGCTTCCACTATTGCAGGTTTTCTAAGTATTTAATAATAAGTTTTTCTATTGTATTCCTACTATTGCAGGTTTCTAAGTTTGGCAACTGAATGAGAGGCTGCCCTGGACAAGTAGAGGCACCAGGGAAGAAGGGAAGGGAGGTAGAGACCAACAGGAACCCATCTGTGAATTGTGTCAGTCTTCTCCTTTACCACAAAAGCCTAACCTACCATATTTGCAGGTCCTTCTAAATCTGTCCACTGTTCTGGGCTAGCCTTACTTTAAATTTATGTTTAGCAACAAGCTTATTTATTTTCTTTTCAGAAATCCAAAGGTCTTTGCTCTGTCCTCACTCCCCTCGTCCTCTCTGCAGCCTTTGACAGCATTGATCCGTCCCCTCCTGGACATTTCTTCTCATCTAGGTTTTTTGGGATACCACTCTGTCCTGCTTCTCTTGTCTCTCCAACTGCTCCTTCTATCTCCTTTGCTGGATTTCTTCCACATCATGCCCTCTAACAGAAAGTTTGATCTCTGAGGGTTTGATCCTGGGTTCTCTTTTCCCTCTATATTTATTGCTTTGTGATCTCATCAGCTCCCATGGATTTAATGATCATTTCTATGCAAATGACTCTCAAATCTATCCTGCCTGAAACTCTCCACTGACCTCCAGTCTCAAATCCAGATGCTTTCCAACATCTCAAGCTGGATGTCCAGTAGACATCTTAAATTCAACATTTCCAAAATGGAACTCATTTTCTTTCCCACTAACCACCTCCCATCACCTTCCCTGTTACTGTAGAGGGCAACACTATCCTTCCGGTCCCTCAAATTTGAGGGAGTCATTCTGAATTCTTCAGTTTCAACTCTCTCCCCATTTCCATTCTGCTGCCCATCAACTTCACCTCTGCAACATCTGTCTAATGCTCCTGCTTCTCTCTCTGACACTTGCACCACTATAGCGCAGGCCCTCCTCACCTCAAGCCCAGACTATTACAATAGCCTCTTGGTGGGACTGAGTCTTCCCACTGCACTCCTTCCTCCATTCAGCCACTAAAGTGATTTTCCTAAAATGCAGGTCTGCCCACTTCACTCCCTAACTCAATAAACTCCACTGGTTCCCTATTGCCTCCAGCAACAAATATAAAATGCTCTGTTGGCATTCAAAGCCCTTCATAAGTTAGCCCCCTCTTAATTTGCCAGTCTTCTTATATCTTACAGCCCAACACTGTACTTTGATCCGGTTTGTTCCACAAACCAAATAAGATCTCTCAGTTCCAGGCATTTTCTCTTGCAGTTCCTCGTCTGGAACATCCTCCTTCCTTCACTTCACCTACTGACCTCCCTAAATTCCTCTAAATCTCAAGTAATTTCTTTCCTTTACTGGAAGCTTTCCCCAACTCCTCTTAATTTCAGTCCCTTAATTTAGTACCTAATAAATTAAGCATGTAGCCTACATTCAAGAATAGCCTATTTGGGAGCAATAAAATAAAAAATAGCACTCACTCTAGTCTTATATGGGATATGAAACAAATTTCTGACAAATGACTGAGACAAGCATTTTCAAAAATGTCTCAAATTCATTAACTGCCTTGGGCCTCCAGGGATGAGGAGCTTGTGGCCTTGAGGTCACATGTGGCCCTCTAGGTCCTCAAGTGCAGCCTTTGACTGAATCCAAACTTCACAGAACAAATCCCCTTAATAAAAGGATTCTTTTTGTAAAACTTGGACTCAGTCAAAAGGCCATACATACCCAAGGACCTAGAAGGCCATTTGTGGCCTCAAGACCACAGGTTCCCCACTCCTGGTGTAGGCGAAGGAACAGAATGAAGGGATCCTACAGGGTCATGTGTTCAAGCCCCACAGACTGTCAAGGGCACAGCATGCTTCTTTTTAGGCACTGGATCTTATCTTCATTTTATAGACAAAGAAACTAAGAGCCAGAGTGCCTAAGTGGCAGGTCCAAGTTAGCAAATCTCAGAAACTAGATTTGAATCTACATTTTTCCTGACTCCAAGTTCAGGGCTCTTTCCATTAAAGCAGACATTTTAAGTAGTTTTGTCCAGTTTCCAGGGTAAAAGTTGTATTTAATTACTTATCAGGAGTATTTGGGAGAAAAATCACACTGTCTCTCAATATCCAGCATTAACAAGGTTCAGGGGGAAGGCTGTCATGGTCAAATTGGGTCAAAAGCAAACCAAGGGTCTGGAAACTAGAAGAGCAAAGAAAAGGTAGTGAAAGGTAGTTGAGTCTCAATAGTTTAGGGGAATCAAAGAAATCAAGCAATGTAAAACAACAGTAGAGGTCACAAGACATACATAAGAAAGCTTGATTCTGGAACAAGATTTCCTTGCTAGAGGATTTCCTTACAGACATTCTACCTGGGTGGGATATATTCTGGGGCTGTGAGTAGATATGGGCCTGCAGATGTGTGACTAAAGGGGCTGCAGCTGGCTATGGAAATGATGAGGAGAACAGCAACTGCAGCTGGGTCCTGTTACATACTGTTTAATAATGTTTATTTAGGATTCAGGGAGTCCATCCATTCTGCTCCAGTGACGAAAAAGTCGTTCATCTGGTTTTCCTTGGAGTAGCCTTTGACTTCTCCCTCTTAGGAGACATTTTTAGCTAATTCAGTAAAAAAAATCCCTCAAATCAAAATAAATTTAAGGAAGGAAGAGGATGCAAATTTTCTAGTTGATTATCATCACTTCCTGCTTCATCAGAATAAAAAGACTTGGCATTTAAAAAAAAGATTTCAACTATTACACATCAAATTTTTCTTCCCTTTTCTTCATTCTAATACTCTGAAGAAAAAGTAAATAGGTTTGGTTCTTGAGACATAATCATCATCATCATTTAACTCTTTATCATAACTAAAATATGTTATTTGATCAAAACACATATAACATCTGTAAATGTATATCTGTCTCAATCTCTATATGTCTACAGATATATGTTTATATGTCTACATCTATAAAGCAGAGAGAAATTGATGTTAAATAGATGAATAGACCGATAAACAGAAAGATGGATGGATAGATGGATGGATGAGTCAGTGGGTAGATAGATGGGAAGATGGATAAATAATTGCTAAACAGATGATAGATAAGTTCAGACCTATGATGAGCACTACAAAGTCAGATAGTCATCCATCCCACAATATGATATTTCTTGTTGCTTTTCAGAGCCCAGTGAATTTCATTCCACCAATATTTGTTTTGGCCCTTTGAGAAGATCTTGGGAGCCATCCATCCATTGAGCTACAACTTCACGCCTCCTGGTTTTTTTTATATTAAGTATGTCAATCATTAGTATCTGATGGAATGTAAACTCCTTAAGAGAAGTCACTTTCATTTTTTATTTTCCTCCTTAGCACCTAGCACAGTGCCAGGAACAGCACAGAGCCTTCCCTCTTGATTATCTCCAATTTATCCTGTACAAATCTTGTTTGTAGACGATTGTTTCCATGTTGTCTCCCCATTAGACTGAAAGTTCCTTGAGAAAACAGACTATCTTTTGCCTTCCTTTGTATCTCTAGCTCTTAGTACTCTGCTTGGTGTGAAGTCAGTGCTTACTAAAGGTTTATTGATTCACTGACTGACTAATAAATGCTTGCTAAATTGAATTTTGTTGGCATAAGGGATCCAGATGTGGAAAATCCTTCCACCAATGCAAGTTATTCACTCATCTGTAACTTTGAGTCTTATTCAGTTAGCTGGAGCACTGAAAGACAAAGTACCTGGCATATAGACACACAGTGAGGCTGTATCAGGGGCTGGACTTGAACTTAGATCTTGACTTCAAGACTAGTCACTATTTATCCCCTTATAACAAAACACATGTACATATGTGTAAATGTATATCTACCTCTATATGTCTACAGATATGCATCTATATATCTATGTCTAGAGATAGAGATAGAGAGATAGGGTTTGCCATAAATGCTATTCAGTTAGATAAAAATGTAATAGAATTCAATACTTTAATAATCTACTAGGATTTCTTTAGGAAACTCTTTGGCTCTCCCAAATTAAGATCCCAGTAAAGTACTGAAAAATTTAAGTGTATTATATTTTTGTAAAACTGTATAATCTTTATGGAAAGGTCACGGGGGGAAGGGGACAGTGATTGGTCTTTAAGTTCAGAATTCTTAACTAAAATAATTAGGTCTCTTCTTTCATCTGCAAGCTAGAGAATTCTTCATACAACTGCTGGCACAGATTTTTTTCCCTCTATATAAAAAAACAGCTGCATGACTGTCCCTACCCTTTAAAAGAAAAAAACAATTCACTAGGTCTGCTGTTTGGTCTGCATATTTGAGTCCAGCTCCTCCAGTTGCCTCTGTCTGCCACGTGACCTCTCCTGCTACTGACCAATCTAGGCTTTGCACTCTGGGTCATCCTAGTTTCTTCTCTCTCGGTGAGAACAGGGGAAGCCAATGTTTTTGTGTACTGCGTGCTTATGAGCAAGACAATCCCTGGAAGAGTTCTGGGCTCAGTGCAACAAAACAAAAAGTGTAAGGCCAGTTCAGTGTGTTTACATTGGTGAAATCAGGTTAACATGTATATCAAGGACAGCCTTCAATGGATAAAGTAATTTGAAATGGGCAACAGGAAGGGGAAATGGTCGGTTTTGCCTACTTCGTCCCGGTCACAATGGGGGAAGTTCATAGATTGTCATTCTTCCCTTAAACGTCTTCCCTAATTTACTACCCAGGTTCCTGAATTCCTGCATTATTACCCACTAAGCAATATACAGTCTCCAAAAGCATAAAACCCAGAGCAATGATCCTAATTTGCCTTAACTTCAAGGTAGCTCTGATTGTGAATGACATGAGGCAAGCTTCAAAATATTGGAAAGTAGAGTTATTTTTTTTTTACTTTAAAAAGCATTATGAACCAGAAAATCATCAACATTAACATTTCCATATATAAAGATCGGGGGAAGAAAGGATCATATATGAAACCATTAACCTATTGTTCAGTTGTTTTTCAGTCACGTCCAACTCTTCATGACCCTATTTAGGGTTATCTTGATATACATATATACATGAATTTTTACACATATTTATATGTATAAATGTATGTATGTATATATTTATATATTTATATGTGTGTATATATATACATATATATACTCAGTATATATGTGTATGTATATATGTACATATATATGCATGTGTGTATGTATATATATGTGTGTGTGTATATATAATATGTATATATTATATATATACACACTAGATTAGCTTGCCATTTCCTTTTTGCAGCTCATTTTCCAATGAAGAAATTGAGACCAGCAGGGTTAAGTGACTCGCCCAGGGTCACACAGCTAGTAAGTGTCTGAGGTCAGATTTTAACTCAGGAACATGAGTCTTCCTGACTCCAGACCTGGCACTCTATCCACTGTGCCACCTAGCTGCCCTTCTTAACCTATGACATGCTGTTTTATGTATTTTAAATAATATAGACTAAATTTATGCAGTAGTATCTACATCATCCTGCTCAGCTGTGTATTGAACTTCCTTCTGCACTCTTATGGATACTTTTGTTTCATTGATATAATTTTCCTTCTCTCCTCATCAATCTAAACAACATTCTCCTCCCCCAAAATAAAAGCCCTCTCTTTTAATATACATGTATGATCAATCCAATAAATTTATGTTACATTGCTTGTATCTGAACAAGGGTGTCTCATTCTACACCCATAGTCCACCACCTCTCTAAAAGGCAAGAAGCATGCTTCTTCATCTTCAGTCATCTGGAGTCATGATCAATCATTCGTATAGTGGTCTCAGATCTTTCATGATTATTTCTTTTAAATTTTGTGACTTTCGCATAAATTGTTCTGCTTCTGTTTATTTCACTGTATCAGTTCATATAAGTTTTCCCAGGTTTCTCTAAAGCCATTGTGATTTCTTACAATGCAATGATATCCCATTATATTCATATGTATTATCCTTAATTTGTTCTTCTATTCCCTAATTAATTCCCCACTTTGTTTTCAGTTCTTTCCTACAATTAAATGAACCACTATATATATTTTTCTGCAAATAGGTCCTTTTCATCTGTGTTTGATCTCTTTGATGTTTTGCCTTTGTTTATGAAATTTTTAGACCGTAGCACACGGTCAGTTTTTATAAAGATGTCATCACCTTTGAGATATATGTATATTCCTTTCTATTCCTATTCAGTAATTGCCAGAGATTGAGTGTATATAATACCTTCCTCTGACAGAATTAAAGGGAGAAACCTCACTGGAAAGGCAAACCAAATATATCTTTAAAGAACTGTTTCACAGAAAACACACAGGAGACACTGGAGGTTTCGGTCTCCAGCCTCTAACACTCTTGGTCTGGTCAGACAGACAGAGAGCTTTGGAGGGGTTAATAGTCAACTTTATTCTGGTCTAGTGTTCTCAAAGAGTTGTGGGAGAACTAGCTCTTATAGCATTCCCTAATCACCCTTCTTACAGGGGCCAGAGAGAAGGGAGGGCAACTACCCTTACATCTCGATGGCATCAATTGAGACAGGCACAGCTTGTGCACTCCTAAATCCCATCAAACCTCAATGGGGGCTAGTTGAGACAGGAATATGCATTCCTCTATGCACTACCCATGATTTGCTCCATGATTTCCACCCCCTCACTGATCAATGCCCACTTGCTTTTATAGGGCAACAAAGAAGGCATCTTACCAACATTAAGTTCACAGGCTAACTTTAGCAATATCACCATTCTGTAGCAAGTATAGTAAATATTACATTATGTCACTCCTTATCTCACAGCGCAGCCTCAGTTGGACTGTCTGTCACTATGATTCTAAGAACTACTATCTAGGCTATTCCAGGAGTTATTATCTAGACATTCCCATGGCCATAGATCCTGAGAAACTAACTCTAAGAAGAATAAAAAAATCCTCCTTACATACAAGAGCTTCCAACTTTAATTAACTAAGCCCTAGGTGAATTCTGGAGTTCTGATGAGTACAGCCCAGGGGCTGCTTGATGAAAAGATGCCTGTAAAGGAGAGATTTCTCTCTCCTCCTCCCCTCTCCAACAACCATGTTGGATTGAAGGGAAACTATTCAACAAGTCAAGGACATTTCAACCACTAGAGAATAAAGACATATGCTCTAGACAGAATTGAATACAGCAGAAAGCAGGACCCCTGGAAGCAGAAGAGGAAGTTGGCTGTGTCCACAAGAGAGAGCTAGCCCTGGCAATTGAGAGCTGAGCTATGAAAGGGAACATACCCTGGGAGCCCAGCTCTCATATATATAGGGTGGAGCTTTGTGAGGACATAGGGCAGAGAGAAAGGATATCAAGGCCCTATGGTACCGGAGGTGTGGGTCACCTTGGACACATATATTCTCTATATTGTCCCTCAGTAGCAGTCTACAAACAAGAAGTGTATTTGTATGATAATGCACCACCAGGTTTATAGGGGAGAATATTTATAGCTACTTTTCTTTTTAGGTCATACAAATAAATGCCTTTGCTGAAAGCTGATTGTATCTACTGGCTGATCATTAAGGAGAAATGCAACAATGAGGGCTCATGAGCTATAGTAGTAGGAGCCAGGACTCACAGAGTCCCCTAGAATCTAAGGCAATAGTCAATCTCTTGGGATACAACACATGAGTGCAAAAGTAGTTGGGGTAGTAATCCCAGGGCAGGTTGATATGTGTGTGTGTGTGTGTGTGTGTGTGTGTGTGTGTGTGTGTGTGTGTAAGAATAGGAAGAAGCAATCTTACACACAATATTTCTCAAACTCTTTTTGTTTGTGATGTAGTTTTATTTGTTACTATGGAGAACTTACGTTTTACACATGAAATCACAACGTTATTCCATAGGATTCTTGATTTTTAGCACACTTATGAATGTCCTCCAACCTAAGATAGTGTTTCAATAGAGGTTTAATAAATGCCTACTGATTTAAATTGAATTGCTCTGCACGTATCAGCTGCCAAATAATTTGCCAGTGAATAAATAAAAAGAAGGAAGAAAATTATCCCTACAAAATGATTATATTACTTGCCAGTAAAAAAAAAAATCAGTCTGTCTCCTTGATGGCCCATCTTATATTTTTCTTTTTCTTTTGTGCATGTATATGCAATCATGCATGACAAAGTAGTTCATACTTGTTTTGTAACAAAAATTTTACATCATCCCTATCTTTTGTTTACAACCATAAAATTCCTTTATAAACAAGACTGTTTACAAAACCATCGGTTTCTTGTTATGTGTGAATTTTGCCGGACAAGCCTTAAAAAAAAAAAAGGCTGACAGGCATCCAGATCATTCTTTGATTTGTTTTAATTCATCACCTGGTAAATCTATCAACATACTTTTCTGAATATAAGATTTAACAACAGAATAGAGAAAGTTCCTGCTTTTCTTCTAAGAGTAAGCGATTTTTTTAAACAAGACAGCTTAATTAATTAGGACTCAAGAATTGCTAAATATGAAAAGCAGCTAAAAATAGACATTTTTTCAAAGCTTTCTGGAGCATCTATTTCAGAAAAAAGTCATTACAAAAGCCCTCACTTGGTGCATACAACATCTTACCGACAGTGTTCCCCAACTTTTTCACATTACCTAACATAGGGTGGGCAGTGCATAGTAGCAACAGGAGCATTGGACATAGAAAACAGGAAGATCTGATGGGGATTCTTGCCCCTACAAAGTATTAGTAGTGTGACCCTTGGGCAATTCAGTTAATTTCCGTGAGTTTCAGTTTTCTGATCTGTAAAGTAGAAATATTTATCCTACCTTCTGCATGGGATGGTTGTAAGAATAAAATAACGCAATACATGTAAAATATTTTAGAACTGTAAAAAAGCTTTTGCAATGAAGTATTATATTTTGAAGAATATGATTTCCATTTTTGCTATTCATGGACAAGGTAATTTTCCCCATCTCTTTGCTCCTTGTTCACCAAAAGAAGGTCCCAGATTTAAAATCCTATCAGATCCTCCTTGTTCTGAGAGTCAAATATCTAGGGTAGGAAAAATCACTAGATTTGGAGCCAGAGGACCTGAATCTGATTGGCCGTTATATACATTGTCATTTAGGAAAATCATTTCATCTCTTTGAGTTCTATCTTCTTTAGCTGAAAAATAGGTGAAATAATATTAACTGTTAGCATTTATAGACTGCTTTGAGGTTTGCAAAGTGATTTATAAATATCATCTCTTTTGAACCTCAAAAAAAACCCTCTAAAGTAAATGATGTTACTATCCCCATTTTGCAAATGAGGAAACTGAGGCTGAGAGAAGTTAAGTGATTTGCCCAGGGTCACGCAGATTTTGGACTCAGATCACCCTCACTCTCCATTGCGCTACCTGGGTGCCTTCTCCACATTACCTACTTCACACAGTTCTTAAAAAAAAAATTGTCATAATTTTGACAAGTGCTTATCTGTGACCCTGCAATGTAATAAGCTAACAAGACACTTGACTTCTCTCAGTTTCGTTTGCTCATTTGCAGAATGCGGATAGTAATAGCACCTACCTTCCATGTTTTTTGTGAAGTTCAGATGAGAAAATATGTATTTAAATGGTCTTTGGATGATGGAAGGGAAACAAGCCAACAAAGTGTTAAGCACCTTTTGGGTGCATAGCTAATTTCTGGAGGAAATACGAAAGTTTAGATAAGACAAGGTGTGTCCCTCAAGGTAATAAGCATCTCTCATTTCCTCGGACTTCTTGTCTCTTCCTTTCTACACCAAGGTAGTTCCTCGATAGAAAAGGTAGCACTGTGAGACTAGACTAGGGATGGGGAACCTGCAGCTTCAAAGTCATATGCAGCCTTCAAGGTCCTCAGGTGCAGTCTTTTGACTGAGTCCAAGTTTTACACAACAAATCCTTTTATTAAAGGGATTTGTTCTGTAAAGTTTGGATTCAAAGGGCCACACTTGAGGACCTGGTGGGTGACATGTGGTCTCAAGGCTGCAGGTTCCCTCTCACCCCCAGTCTAGAGGGTTGTATAGATCCACTGTGGGGAAAGCAGGATTCACTAGAGAAGAAAGAAAATTATATCAATTGTTGCTTTGGATTACCTTGAGTCCTTTGCATTTTCTACGTTCTGTATTTGGGGGGAAAGAAAGTTTGTTTTATAAACTACACACACACACACCCACACACCACACCATTTCCTAAAAGAATAAGATGTTGAGGGAGGCAGTCGTATCAGGGATAAAATGATAATCCATATGTGTAACTATGAAAGTCAGCTATGAAGTCTGATCATATCCATGAAGTTACTACAAGAAACAGTTACTGTATAAAAGACTTCAGGTAAACACAAAAATTTTGGACATTATTAAATACAACAAATACTTTGTGAGACTTTTACTTAATTACTCTATCCCTCTCTAAAAGAAATCAATGTAAAAGAATAAATGTTTATTTGTATGTTTATATATGTTACATACACCTATATAATGTTATGTGATGTGTACACACATATATGCACATACTCTGCATCTATACTGTGTATGTGTGCGATAAAGCACACGCATATGTGTGCATATACACATACATTTGTACATCGTTGTGTGTATGCATATGTACATATACATGTACATGCACATGTACATGTGTGTCTATGTTGTGTCTGCATGTATCAGAAGGTTAATTGATTATGACCAAAAAATAGGTTGTTAAATGATAGATTTCTCTTGCTCTCTGCTTCCTTCTGACAGAGAATGGGCACATGTTGGCTGTTTTCTCTTCTTGAATCTAAGAACTTTGCCCAATGCTACCCACTCAGAAAAGGGTAAGCTAAAAGGATCATATTCTCTTCTTGGAAATAATGATTTAGAACAGTGACTGCAACGAATTGAATAAAACCAGAGGATCAGAGAAGAATTTCCCAACTGTAGGGATCATCAGATTTAGATCTGGATGAGAGTTTAAAAGTCACTTAATTAAACCTGACTGTTTTTCAAATTGAGAAACTGAGGCCCAGAGAGGTTTGGTGATTTGCCAAAAGTCAGAAGTTGTAAGGGTAGCAATAGTATTTGAACTCAGGTCTTCAAAACCCCCGTTATTTCTACCACGCCAGGCTTCTTATGTCCCTGGCTTGCAACTTTATTCATTTGTAGACATAAAGAAGAGGTTCTAAGAGAATAAGGAAAGAGAAAACCTCAAATGTTTGTCATCTGCAATAGAATATATATCATGATTAGGAACTAAAATTAAAAATTGTAAATTAGGGTTATAACATAAAAGGGAGCACACTGGACAATAAGCCAATAGCTAGGAACTAATATATTTGTTATAACTTAGTTTAATTCAATTGAACAAACATTTATTTAGCACTTACTATTTACAAAGCACTGAATTAGATGATGGGGATAAAAAAAGAGAAATGAAATAGCCTTTGTCCAGAAAGATTATTTAATTACCCATCTTCTTTGCTGTAGAAGCAACATCTACACCACCCAGTATGGGATTTTTTTTCCTTAAAAGGCATTGAATTGGTCCAAGGCACTAAGCTTCAAATCACTGACAACTACCTGGTTACCCAAGCATAAAAAAGCCAGTGACAAAAGGAGGGAGCATTCCCGCTGAACTCTCCCAACATTCGCTCCCAAACAACTTGAAAATAACACATCAAATCAAATTCTGAAGTGGCATGACCAACAAAAGGTCATGGTGAGATCTTTTTCCAGCCCAAGACAACTTAGGCGGTAGGAAAGAGAGATTTGTGACACTGGAGTAGGGACTGGAGAGAAGTACAGCATGGAAGCAACAGCAGCTATGGACCTTGGAGGCAAGGAGAGCAGTAGCAGGTTTGGGAGCTCTCAGCCAGATAAGGAGGAAATTGGACAACTGGTCAGGAAAAGATTACAGTGGACCCTGACCTGTCCGTTGGTATATCCATTACCCAGTTCTGGGTTGCAATTCCAGGGTGGAGAGCAAGGCTTGTGGTTACAAAGGGGAAAGGATCCTGGTCACAATTTCAGGTGTAAAGGAGCACTAGTGCTTGCTGTTACAAAGGAGCAGGGGTCCTTCCTGGATAAAGACCAGAACACAGACCAAGAGAGCAGTAAGCATACCTCTCTCCAGTTCGTAGCACCTTGGGAGCACCAAAAACTTACAGACTCTCAGAACTATCTGTCTAAACAGCAGCAAGAAAAGTCCTAAAGCTTGAGATAGTGACAAACCCCAAACCCCCAAACCTCCAGGGTGAACAGAACTCAGCTTTAACATAAAGTTCAGTCAAGAAATAAGCTGGAAAATGAACAAATAATAATAAAAGAATCTGACCACTAAAATCTATCACAATGACAGAGATAATCAAGACACAAACTCAAAAAAAGCCATGTGAAAAGAGCTACAAGTTAAAGCATCAAAGAAAAATCTCATCTTCGCATCTTCTGAGACCAATGAGACCTGATGTTCATATTGTAGTCTAAGTGCCTTGTGGGAGGACAGGAATCGTTACCTATATTTAGGGAAACCTAGACATGAATCCTATCTAAGCTTTATTTATATTTTGGGGCAACAAACCAAAGAAACTGACCATCTCAAAGGTCTCAAGACCATTGGGCTCAAACTCAGGTCCGGGTAATCACAGACTACTCGGAGGTGTCATGAGTCACAAAAACCAATTAAAAACAATTTTCACATCACCATGGAATCATGCTAATAAAGGGGAAGTTCTTCACCAAACTACTAGTTTCTACTGCCTTGTAAATATAACCCTGCTGATCAAGCTTCAACTCTATCCACCCAAACCTGACTGAGGGAGGAAGTAGGAGCGTTGGGTTGAATGTGCTGAGACTATACTTAGACAATCCAGTGACATTTAGGAGTGTTCCCTGCTTGAGCTTGACCTTCGTAGCTGTCTAGTGGTATGCAACAGAGAAAATAAAGAAAATTCAGCTTGGCTTGACATTTAAGAAGCAGAGCCCAAAGGGAAAAACATAACTATTTTCTTCCTTTCCTTCTGACTTTCTCTTGCCAAACATGGACTTGTGGTCACTAAATACTTTTTTTTTTAATTTTTAAATTTTTTTTTAATTTAAAAAATATATTTAACACCAAAAAAAATTTCCACTTACAAAAACCAGAATTTTATGATTGTATATGAAACCACAAATCTCTATTGAATATATCTTACTTCATATATATATATATATATATATATATATATATATATAGAGACAGAGAGAGAGAAATCATTTTGTTACTTTCAAAACTATCCTGTTTTTCTGTCATATGCAATTCAACTTACTCAATTCAATTAATATTTTATAAAGTGCTTTGTAAATTTTAAAATGTTATATAAATGCTAGCTATTATTCTTTTCTTTTGAGGGAAAAGAAAGATAAACGAAAACTTTTATAGTAAAGCAAAATAAATGTACACATTACCCATGTCTGAAAATGCACATGTTAGTCTACACCTTGAGGCCATCACTATCCAGAAGCCACTAATTTTCTAACTGACACTTGTGGAATGGAGACCTAGACTAACTTTGGCGAGCTTTCCTCCTCTTAATGATAGTTTGGAAATATACGTGAATCATCTTTTCTAGTAGTAGCTCACCACTGCCCCTCTCCACCCCACCTTCCTTTGGGTTCACCACACCTTATGCTATGGAAACAGGAGGAATGCTGCTTTCATCTGTTTTTCTCCCTATACTTGTATGAGCTAGCAAACATTTGGGACTTGTTCTCCAAGTCATACTCAAGTTCTGAACATTAGCACTGAAAATACAAATGATGAGATCGTTCACATCGGGAACACTCCAATCATATTACTGACTTTAAGAAAATTGTCATAAATTGTTCTTTCTTGATGCAATATGATCACATATAAAGTGTTCAATTCCTATGGCAACATCTCTCCAATTCAATCTCTGCTCCTCACTCCTTACTTAATTTAACTTAATTAATTACTTAAGCTTATAATAAAAGGAAGTACCCATCAAAACTTTGGTTCCCCAATACATTTAACAAATGTTTATGAGTTATTTACTAGATTTGGGGGATGCCCACATATTGTTAGCAAGTGTTTATCAGTTGCTTATTGGATTTGGGTGACATACAGGTATCATTTCCAAACTATATACAGATACTTATTCCAGAAAAAATAATTTATTTAACAGCTTTTAAAGGACCACTGCACGAGCTCATCACTCACCACCACCCCCAAGACCCCCACCCTCACCACCACCACCACCACCCCATTCACTCAAGACCATTGTCACTGTCTCTCAATAGGCCAACTGCTCCACCAATTGTTCCCATCTCCAATCCAATCTCCACTCATCTGTCAAAGTAACTTTCCTAAGTCCATTTCACTCACTGGCTTCAGCATCTCCTTCTTACTTCAAGATTAAAATATAAATTACTTAGCCTGGCATTGACTAGCTAGCATTTACAGAGATCCTACTACAAGCAGGATGTGCCTTAAGCACTTTGCAGATATTGTTTCATTTCATCCTCACAACAATTCTAAGAGTTAGGGGTTATTATCATGCCCATTTATAGCTGAGGAAACTGAGGCAAACAGAGGTTAAGTAACTTGCCTGAGGTCACACAGCCAGTATGTATCTATAGTCTGATTTGAACTCAAGTCTTCTAATGTCAGGATTTTATAAGCTATGCCTTCTGGTTGCTAACTTGCCTTTAAATAGCCTTATTTCATCACACACTTTCCTTCATGCTCTTTTAACCCTACCTGCAAAACTCATTGATGTGGGACTCACTCCTCACTGGTGGAGATGAATGTCCTGCCCTGTGTGAGGGGCAAGGCAGAGCTGGCCAAAGTAGATTAGAGTAGAGCTCTTCAGTCTTCCTAGACACTGTTGGAGTCATCATTCAAAACCCTTCAAGGCATCCATCTCTACCAAGGAAGAGAGTCCTATAGTAATAAACTTTGAGACTGGGGTTACACACTCTATTGGATGGCTAGTTGTTTCCAAGCCTGACATTCCATCCTTTGTGCATTCACACAAGTGTCCCATATTAGGAATATATATCATTTCAGTTCCATCTTTCATAATCAGGTTCTTCCTTTAAGGCTCAGCTCAGATAGTAGCTCTTCCTTATTTTTCCTCCTCCCTACCCCAATCATCAGCACTCTCTCTCCTCCCTTGTATTTACTAGTTTGCATGTGCTCTATCCCCCAGAAGAGTACAGAGAACAAGAATGAATGTACTTTGTTACCAATATCTAGCACAGTGGGAAGAGTGGGAATTAAAAAGGGGAAAGAGGAGTGTTATGAACTTCACTGGTATGGGGAATGATTTCATTGTTATGGAGAATTCCCAGAGTAGACACTCCCTCCATATAATACAGATCAGCAAGTAGTCTGTAACTTAAATGGGGGCATGAAGATTTTAAATGGCTTACCCATAGTCATAAAGTTAGTAATGTGTTGGTGAAAGATTCCTCTCCAACTCTGTAGTGGGAATAAGCATATTAAATGAGTGTGAGAAACTCCATTTTGTTTTCAGCTTACATTTTGTGATTTAAAAGCTGTTATATAAATTATTTTTTCTGGAATAAGTATTTGCATATAGTTTGGAAATGATACCTGTGTGTCACCCAAATCCAATAAGCAACTGATGAACACTTGCTAACAATATGTGGACATCCCCCAAATCTAGTAAATAACTCATAAACATTTGTTAAACGTACTGGGGAACCAATGTTTTGTTGGGTACTTCCTTTTATTATAAGCTTAAGTAATTAATTAAGTTAAATTAAGTAAATTAATTAAGTAATCAAATGTTACTTATAAATATCCTTAGCCAGAACCATAAAAACCCACCAGAAGTCCCTGCTTCTGGGTAGCCATAAGAACTGACTCCTATGTTTCTGCCTTCAAAGATGTGTTAGCTGGAGAGCAGAGCTAATGTATGGTGATCTCTCACCTTAAAAGGGGAGACCCACTGCTTTGATGGCTCAGAGAGGGAACCACATGATTTTCCAGTACCTTGAGGAATCTAATCAATGATTTGTTTTTAGAGAGGCTGATGCTTGTATTCTTGAAGAGGTAATTGCATACTTTCATAATAAAGGATTTACCTGCTGATGAGTGTAATTCTGATTTAGTGTTTCCATTGCACTAGTCAGCATATCAGAAAATTAGTTTGTCCAGTACACATAAACCCTATCTTGTTTAACTTTACGTCTCCCCCGGAGCCTAACACAGTGTTCTGCACATACGAGGCATTTACTAAGGATTCTTGGAATAAATGGACTAGGTTATTATGATACCATGACTGATAATACATTATAGTTATATTTGCATTTAATTTTGAAATGCATTAGATTCACTCACCCTCCTCTCGGACACTTGCTTTCATCACTGTTTCTTACTTGGGCTCGTAACAAGAGTAATTCATATTCTATTCATCGTTGGGTAACCTGTGAAGTGTAGATTTAAGATATAGACTCGGACTAAATGTTTATTGACTTACTGACTGACTACTGTAAGTAAATTAAAATCAAAAGCCATCATGAACTCCTCCAGAGTATCTTGTTCTAGTCTCCTGCCATTTTCAGGAACACATAATCAAAGAATCTGAGAACTAGAAAGGCCTTCAGAAGTCATCTAAGCCAACCTGTACCTGAATAAAAATCCCCCCTGGTAAGGGATTATCCAGATCTCCAGTAACTCTTCCAAAGAAGCCTGTTTCACTTTTGGATAACTCTAATTATGAGGGAACTCTTCCTTATATCAAGCCTAAATTTCTCTCTTTTCAGTTTCTAGCCACTGCTTCAAATTCTGCCCTCTGGGGACAAGAGGAATTCCTTCTCTGCAGGACAACTTTTCAAATACATGGAGCCATGTGGTAACAATTCCTTCTTTATGTCTTCTCTTCTCCAGAATAAATACCCACAGTACCTTCAACCAGTCATTATATGAAGTAAATTGTTGAGAAGCAATATTTGTACCTGGAAGAAGGGGACACACAAGTACTTGAGGTAAGCAGCACTAAATATACCCTCAAATCAACTGTTTGAAACACATTTCAATTGGGAGGTAGGGCAGAGACCCTGTGCACTCCGTAGGAACTCACCTGGCAGTAGAGTTACAAAGGAAAAGAAACTAAACATCTATTGGCCTGTTATTTCTAGCTAATTTGTTCTTCCTACCTATGTAGCTAAGCTCTTAAGTTTAACTCAGTTGTTTTTACGCTCTTGAAAAATTCAAATGGGTCGCTACCCTCTAAATTGTGGTAACCCTGAAGGAAAGCATCTGTCACCCACACTAGCTACGGCTCTAAACACTAGGCCTTCACCATTATGGTTGACAGGACATTCGCCAGTCAATATTGCCTTCCTTCCTGTTCTCCAAACAAGATGCTGTCTCTCAACTCCAGGAATATTCGCTGGTCGTCTTCCATGCCTACTCATTCTCTTGGCTTCCTCCAGATCCTAGCTGAAATCCCACGCTTTACAGGAAGACTTTCCCAATTCCTCTTAATTCTAGTGCCTCTTTGGATTATCTCCATTTTATATTTGATATAGCTTATTTGTTCGTAGTTGTTGGCATGTTATCTCCCAATAACCTGTGAGCTACTCAGAAGCAAGGTCTATCTTTTAGTTTTCTGAATATCCCTAGTACTTGGCAGAATGCTTGGCACATGGTAGGGACTTGATAAATGTTTACTGACTGACTCTAAATATTCTTTCTAAAATGTGACCCCAGACTGAGCAAAACACTCTAGGGGTGGTCTAAAGCAGAGTACAATGGATGTTTCAGTCATCTCCCTAGTTCTAGAAACTCTTGCTTTCTCAGGTAATATAAGGTGTTCAAGCATAAGTGAGTAAATGAAAACTATAACCTATCATTCAAAGCTTGACATTGCTATACTACCGAATACTTCCTACTATCAGTGACCATATAATTCTAGTCATAATTATAGTCTAAGTTTCAGAGGCATTCCCCAAAGAAATGGATAGTTTTCTCATAAATATTTACAAGTTTTAAATTGTTGAGATGAGTTGATCCATTAATCATGGTTTTTTCTTATGAATGAAACTCATCTACTCTCCACATCCCATTGAGAAAAATCTGTGATGCTAATGTGAAATAAAGAGCCAAGACAGCCAGAAATAAAAGTTTCCATCCCAGCCAGAAGAATGAATCACTTGTACATTTATACATTAAAAAAATATGGCCCTTTTCTTCCAGTTTTTCGGGACCTGCAGCTATTATTGGAACCACTAATTCCCGTTTCTACTAACTCAGACTGAGTCTTCTGTATTTTAAAGCTATTTTTAAAAAAAAGAGTAATGGTGAACAAGATGTTCATTTCAGAGAACAAGAAATGTATCTGTATTCTTTGTTAAAATTATCACTAGATGCCATTCCAAATCTACAGAACAATATTGGTTCCTACTTCTGTGATGTGAGAGATCTATTTTTAAAATGGATTTTATGAACGGTAGAAATCAAATTTTGTCTGGGAAAACAGTGATGATGAATGATCAGGGAAAGAAGTGAGATCACAATGCAGAAGTGAAATAGGAAAGCTCTTCAACTCCAAAAGACTCATGATGGGAAATATCCAGAGAAAGAACTTGGGAGTCTGAATGCAGATGGAAGCAGACTATTTGCTCTCTGTTTTTTGTTATTGACGTTTTATTTTTTCTTCGTTGTGATTTTTATTCTACATCTTCTTTACAGCTTGACAAATGTGGAAAATGTGTTTTTAAAGAAATAGTAAAACTCAATTTATCATTTTTTTACTCCTGAAATTGGCTTATAGATTCATCCTTAGAAAGTGGTGAGGGCAGGACTCCATCTTAGGATTCTTCTGCTATGCTGAAAAAACTTAACAGTGTAAGTATATGGTAGTTGTTGCATAAATAACTTATTTTAATTGAATTCAGGCTAATTCTCAATCAGATTTTACTGGTATCCTACAGGGAGGCAGAGCTGATCCTAGGAAAGACTGTGAAGTAAGAGGTTTGTCTTTAAACAAACACGCCCTTGGTACCCACTAACACACCCCAGGTCAGCGCCTTACCTAGAGAAGCCCTCTTTGGATTATTCCTCATGTTTCAGCCCTTTCTGCTCTTCCTTCTAGCATCTCCGCCAAAACGTGCCAGCCCTTTCTATTTTCTAACAACTAATAAATATTTCCAGTTGATGTTATTCATGGGAAAGAAAACATAATTTAATGTCAAAAGCTCTAGATGAGAGGTTTCCAAAACCACGTTCATAGCCCAAGTGGCTTTCAACAGAACCACATCTTTCCCTAATACTCTTTCGCTATGCTCCTCCTTTCCTGTACACTCTCCTAACTTCCTCATTTCAGGTCTCAATGTCCACCCCCCAGGACAATTGTAACGTGACTGCTCCCATGCCCCAGTAGCACAGCCCTACAGGTACCATTGGCAAATTGTCACCTGCATTTCGTCAACAGTCTCATCTCCCTGCTCTTCAGATCACTTTGGCATGGGCCTTGAGCAGAAGGTCTCTACAGTGGGGACAATAGTGAGTCGATAAATGAGAGGTCTTCCATTTTCCTAGGTGGGACAAAATGAGTCTCACAAGATGATCAGGCACAGAGGGATTGTAACTGCCACCAATCTCATTCTTACATCTTTCTCTTAAAATCCACACTTCTTAACTTCCATATATGTGTTCAGAGGACTACTATTCTTCTCGTCACAGAGGTTCACAGTATCAGAGTTATCTTTGACTCCACACTCTTCTTCTCCTCACATAACCAGTTTCCAAATCTTGTCATTGCTATTTCTACAACATCTCTCTCTTTTGACCTATTCTCTCTACTCACATAGCCCTATCCTAAACTGAATTCATCATCTTTCCCCACAAACCCTTCCCCTTCTGAACTTTCCTATTATTATTGAGGACACCATCATCCTCTCTCTTTAGAGGAGACTTATCTACTCTTTATTATCCAATCTGTTGCCAAGACTTACCTATTTTACCTTCATAATATCTCTCATACATCTCTCTTCTGACATGGCTGCCACCCTGTTGTACCATCACCTTATCATCTCATGCTTGGATTATTTCAATAACCTGCTTGGGGAGGGGAGGGGCTCGGGGGAAGGAGGTCTACCTGGCTTAAATCTCTTTCCAGCCTCAACTAAGCTGTCAAAGTCATCTTTCTAAAGTGCTGGTCTGTATTCAACAAACTTCAGTGGCTATCTGTTACCTTCAGGATCGAAGCTGAGATGCTCTGTTTGTCATTCAAAGCTCTTTATGACCTACTTCCTCTCATCACCACACCTTTCCAGTCTTCTTATACCACTCCAACATACAACATTGGCCTCCTAGCTTTTCCTCAAGTAAAAAACTCTATTTCCCAACTTTGAGTATTTTCAAAGGCTGTCCTCCAAGCCTAGAATTTTCTCTCTACTCATCTCTACTTCCTAACTTTCCTGGTTTCCTTCAAGTTCCACCTAAAATCCCATCTTCAGCAGGAAGTCTTTCCCAATACCCCTTAATTTAGTACATTCTATCAGTTGATTATTTCATTTGTTCAATATATATCTTGCTGGTATATAGCTATTTATTTGTTGTCTCCCCCATCATACTATGAACTCCCTGAAAGAAGAGCTGTCTTTTGCTTTTTTTAAATCTATAGCACTTGCTATTTTTGCCTGGCATATGGTGTTTAGTAAATGTTATATTGAGTAATTGAATGAAAGACTCTCTCTAGACTATTTCATTAGTCTCCTAATTGTTCTTTCCCTGCCTCAAGTCTCTCCTTTCTACAAGTCAACCTCCAAAGAACTGCCAATAAAATTTTCCTAAAGTGCCTAATATACATCAATGGTCCCCTGTTGACTCTAGGATCAAATATTATTTCTTCTTAAAAAATTTCTATTTTAGCATAACTTTTATAATGTACATGATTATTACTGTAGTATATGACACCATATATGACTATCAGTATGGTATATGATATTATTTACAAATAAGTAAATATTCTCATACTGGAATATATACTCAAAATTTTTTATTAATAAGGAACATGATCAAAATATTATGGAGACCAGTGGATTAGGAATGCCAGTCTTATAATGGTCTGTCTATATATTTGTTGCTGAGAAATAGCCTTATTCCAGGGGGCCTTATCACCAGGTTTACTGTAGGATAACAAATTATTTAGCTGTAGAAATTCATAAAGACCATATCCTAAGGTATACAGTGACTACACAACCTGTGTCAGTGGAAAGAATATCCACAGAGATGAAGTCACAGGTCCTTGGATGTTTAACATGTGTTAGAGTGTTTAATTTTCCTTCCCTCCTACGTAAATATAAGCTCATGAACAGTGTCCTAACAAATATAATGCCCAGGAGAGAGACTCTAAAAGTGATTCTAAGGCTTGGTAGATGAGAGTGAGATGAAGATTCATGGAGAAAATATTGTCATAATGAGTACCTCAAAGAAGTGAGTCAGTTACTAAGTCATTCAATAAACATTTATTAAGTCCATACTATGTACCAGGCATTGTGCTAAGCACTGGGGATTCAAAAAAAGGCAAAAGATATTCCCTTCCCTCAAGGAGTTTATAATCTAATGGAGGAGACAACATATGAGCAGTGATGTACAAATAAGCTATAGAAAGGACAAAAGGGACATAATCAACAGAAGGAACTAGAATCAGGAGGGATTGGGAAAGTTTTCCTGTAGAAGGTGGAATTTTAGCTGGGACTTTAAGGAAACTAGGAGGTAGAGATGAGAAGGGAGAACATTGTAGACAGGGGTGGGATAACCAGTGAAAATGTTTCGAGTTGAGATATGGGTGGCATCATGTACCAGGAGCCGCAAAAAGGCTGGTGTTACTAGATCAAAGAGTACATGGGTTGGGGTGTGATGGGTTGTGAGAAACTTGGAAAGGTAGGGGAGAGGTCTAGATTATGAATTATTGAATGCCAAACAGCTCTCAAATCCAATTATATATACCACTGCCAGTCATATACACAACTGCCATTCATATATAAAACTGCCAATGTATAGAGCTATAATTAAGGATTCTGGTCTCTATGACAAATTTGCCCCACAGGAGGAGAGGATAATTTTTGAAACAGGAGAATAAATAGTCCATTTCTCAGAGTGTCTGACCCCTATAATTATGTCAAGATTAATAACCAGTGGTGGAGAAGGATGAGCTCAAGTAAAGGGAAAACAAGACATCTAGGATTGCAAACTAGACCCAATAGAGGGTCACAAAGTGTAAAGACAGCTGACTGGAGGACTGTTTGAAGAAGATGTGTTCCTCAAATGTGAACAACTCTTGGCACCCTGGGACCAAGTCCCAGACATCCTATTTATAACTATGGGGGAAGGGGGGGGCTATGAAATTATTTCAGATTGGAATATTACCCCTCAAAAAAGAGAACCAGACACATATCACAATATTATGACACAATTTTTCCTAAGCTACATAGATTGCAGAAAACTCATGGAGAAAAATGCCATTTACAATGCTCACAAATGTAAAAATGATAGAGAGGATTCCCTAAACCAGCAATCTTAATATTTTACAGGGCAACACACAATAGCAGTACAAAAGGAAAACTAATAAAAAAAAAAAGTCTGGCAATAGTTTTACAGCTGAAGAAAACTGGGTTTAGGAGAGCTGTCAACTCCTATGAAATCATAGTGAAGCTTCCATAAATGCATGAAAATGTCTATGAATAATGAGCCTATAACATATCATATTCTACTTCTAGCAGGGCATTGTTTAGAAATGAGAAGGACCTTTGTCTTCACCTGTCACAAGATGGGTAGAAATGCTGCCAACATTCATTTGTCTCACTACAAGACTTGTAAGTATGGAAGAAGACCTTCAATTCGAATATTCTCTTCTGCTCTCACCACAGACCAGTGCCTCTTAATTGCCATATCTAATGGACTTTTCTTTGCCTTCATCCTTCTTGACTTCTTTTAATATTTTAACAATACTGATGATCCTTTCTTCCTGGATAATCTTTCCTCTTTGGTTTTTCACAGCTCTACTCTATCTTGGTTCTCCTACCTGTATGTTGATTCTTTCTTAGTCTTTTGTTGTATCTCCATCCATGTAATGTCTACTAAATGAAAGTGTCCCTAGAACTTTGTCCTGAGCCCTCTTCTCTTTTTTCTTTATACTCCCTTACTTGGTGATCTAACTAGCTCCAATGAGTTCAATCATCATTTCTTTGATGATATTGCTAGAACTGTGCATCCCTATATGTCCTATATGACCAATTGTTTGTTAGATATTTCAGATTGGATGTCCAGCAGGCATCTCTAACTCAACATGTCCCCAAAAGTATTCATCATCTTTCCCTTTAAATCCACCCCTCTTTCTAAGCTTCCCTATTAGTTCCAAGGGCACCACCATCCTCCCAGTCGCCCAGGTTCACCACTTTGGTATCATTCTCTACTCCACATTCTTGTTTATCCCATATAATCAGTTGCTAAATCTTGTCATTGCTTTCCCTATAAAGTCTCTTAAATAAATGTCCCCTTTTCTCTACTTTCATAGTCATCTCACTAGTTCAGATCACCCTTATAATGTCTCATTTCAACTAGTAGAAGAATTTCCTAATTAGCTTCCCTGTCTCGTCTCTCCCCACTCCAATCTACCCTTCACTCAGTCTCCAAATCTATGTTTCCTCCTGACTACCTCTCTCTCTCTCTCTCTCTCTCTCTCTCTCTCTCTCTCTCTCTCTCTCTCTCTCTCTCTCTCTCTCTCTCTCTCTCTCTCTTTCTCCCCTCTCTCTCTCCCTCAAATTATCTTCTAGCTCCTCTATATGTAACTTACTTGCATCTTTTTATATACATAGTTGTCTATTCCATTAGAATACAAGCTTCTTGAGAACAGGGACTGTAATTGCCTTTGTTTTGTTTTAGTTTTGCATTAAGCATAGTACTGGTACCTAGTAATCATCTAATAAATTGATATTGATGGATTGATGGCATGTGACTTTCAATTCATTTCGGCAAACAGATATCAGTCTGTTAGAAGCCAAGGATACAAATACCAAAAAAGAAAAGAAAAATAATACCTTCTCTCAAGTAGCTTATTTTCTGTTGTTCAGCCATTGCTGTCATGTCCAACTTTTCATGATCCCATTTGGGATTTTCTTGGCAAAGATATCAGAGTGGCTTGCCATTTCCTTCTTCAACTCATTTTATAGATGAGAAAACTGAGATAAACAGGACTAAATGACTTGCCCAAGGTCATACAACTACTAAATGTTTGAGGTGAAATTTGAACTCAGGTCTCCCTGACGCACTATCCACTCTCAACTCTATCTTCTGTACCACCTAGCTGCCCCTCAGGTAGCTTATAAGATAACTAAAGGCTGGAGAGTATATCAACAACTAAGGCAGCAGTGGATTCAATGCTGTCCCCACCCTGAGGCTGAGAGACTTGAATTCAGATCCAGCCTTAGACATTTACCAGCTGTGTGACCCTGAGGAAATCATTTAATTTTATTTCCTCATCTGTAAAATAATAGCATCTACCTCCCTGAGATATTGTGAGGATAAAATGAGATAATATATGTAGAGTGTTTTGTAAACCTTGAAGTAATATACAAATAATAATGCTAATGATGGTCTTCCTACAGTAAGCCACCCCTTAACTAAAGCCTTAAAAGAAGCTAAAGATTCTTATAAGCAAAAATGAAGAAGAAAAACAGAGAGAATGATACAGGCGTGGGAGACAGTGTGTTACAAAAGCAAGATGATGGGAGATGGAATGCTGAGTTCAGGAAACATCCAGGTCAGTTTGACTGGAACACAGAGCATGCTGCGGGGGAAGGGGGGTAATAATTGAATTTTTCAAAAGGTAGACTAGAGTCCACGAAGGGCTTTAAAGGGAAAGCTGATGAGTCTGTCGTAAATTCCAAAAATAATAAAGAGCCACCGAAGACTTTTTAACAGATTTTTTTTCCTTGCCTGCAACTCTTAGTTGGCTCATTCATTTTTTCACTCATTCATTCAAGAAACATTTAGTGATTGACCATTTCTGCAGGGCCCTGAGAGGGAATCAACAAAAAATGTAAGAATTATGTCGTTGTTCCCAAAGGGCTATAAAACTATGCATACCCTTTGGTCCAGCAATATCACTTCTAGGCCTGAAACCCAAAGAGATCATAAAAAAGGGGCAAAGGACCCACATGCATAAAAATATTTATAGCAGCTCTTTTTGTTGTGGCAAAGAATTGGAAACTGGAGGGATGTCCATCATTTGGGGAATGACTGAACCATTTGTGGTATATGGATGTAATGGAAGATTATTGTGTTATAAGAAATGATGAGCAGTCAGATTTCAGAAAAACCTGGAAAGACTTACCTGAACTAATGCTAAGCAAAGTGAACAGAACCAGAAGAACACTGTACACAGCAACAACAACCCTTGTGCAATGATCAACTTCGATAGATTTAGCTTTTCTCGGCCATTCCAAAAGTCTAATGATGAAAAAGGCTACCTATATCCAGAGAAAAGAACTATGGAGTCCGAATGCTGATCAAAGCATACTATTTTCTCATTTTTGTTGTTTTTTCTTTCTTGTAGTTTTTCCCTTTTGTTCTGATTCTTCTTTCATAACATGACTGATGTGGAAACATGTTAGGAAAATTGCACATTTGTAGCCAATATCAAATTGTTTGCCATATTGGGGAGGGGGAAGGGGAGGGAGGGAGGGAAGGAGAAAAAATTTGGAATTCAAATCTCATAGAAGTGAATATTGAAGACTGTCTTAACGTAATCAGAAAAGATAAAATATTAAGTGAAAAAAAGCAAAAAATATATAAAAGGAAAAACTTAAAACTATGTAATAACTTGTCACTACGTTAAGTGTTTCACATGTTTATGAGTACAATGATAAAATGTAGGATCAGTGAATGCACACTTTGGGTAGATTCAAAATGATTTGAACTATATGAATTAATTATCAGTTTCACAGGGTCTTGAACATAAGTATTTGTTGAATTAAATTGCAGAGACTGTGGGAAGAAGGAGAGAAAGGAAGAGTTATAAAGTAGCTAGGAGTTAGATTTCATCAGATCCTTCCCCAAAATCATAGATTTTCAAGAGTTGGAAGAGACCTCAAAGATGTTTTAGTCAACAGTCAATAAGTATTCATTAAGGACCTGCTATGTGTCAGGCACTGTCCTAAGCACTGAATATACAAATAAGACAAAGAAAGAGTCCTCGCCCTGTGGGAGCTTACAATCCAATGAAAGAAAAAAATACACTTAAAATGAAGTTGAAAAGGAGAGGAAGGGATGAATTCCAGAGGGTACCTGCCCAGTGTGTTCCTGGAATTGAAAACAAGTAGAGCTATGGATGGAAAATGAAGAATGTGATCAAACACAAAAGGAATCTCTAATAGGAGTATCTCCTAAGTGGTCATCCAGCCTCTATATATAGACCCCCAAGGAAGGGGAATTCATCACCTCTTGAGACAATCCATTCCACTTCATACAACTTTCATTGTTAGGAAGATTTTCCTAACATCCAGTCTAAATTGTTCATGTAACATGAACTCAAGGTCTTTCATTATCCTCCAGTTGTTGATATACTGTTGTCCTCCAGGTTATCAGTATCCTTAAATCTTGATGCCCAGAACTGAACACAGTCTTCTCCTAACACAGCCCAAAATTGTATTAGTTTTTTCTTCCATCTCAATATCTTCATATAAATCTTCCTATATTTCAAGTTTAGCAGTCCATGGTATGATATTACACTGTGTATTCCTCATATGTGAAATATTCTGTAGTATAATAATATTCCATTCTGTTCATATACAACAGTATAAAAGGATTGCCTTGCAGCAGTGAAGGCCCAGTTGAGGTTATGAATTTGTAATGGATCCAGTCAATACAATTTCATGGTTTTCTCTAGCTTCATTCAGCAGCACATGTGTAGGAAGAGCAAAGGCTGTTATCAGATGTTTGGAATAATCTGAGGCTGAAGTTTGACAGGGCAAGATCTTTCACAGATAAATGAGGCAAGGCAGAAGGAGAGGTAAAATGACAACAGATTATGATCAGAGAAGGGAATTTTGGAGTTCATGGAATGTTGATCTTGGAAGTGGTTCCTTTGCTTGCCATGGTAAGATGAAAGGTATTACCATCTTTGTGTGTGTCTGAGGTGGAGTAGAGGACTAGGTCATGGGAAATGAGTAAATATTTGGGGGCCTAATGCAATCACCACAATATTATATACAAATAGTAGTACCCAGAGGATTTTGTTATCTATACTGAACCCCTATTGTATTTGGACCCTTACCTTTGGTAAGCATATTATCAATCTCCCTATTTCATTCTTCTGTTGATATAAATAATCTAAGGGTCATTGAGATTATGTTGGAGGAAAGTTCTACCAAATCAGTCTTTTTTATAATTAGAGGGAGACTGAGGTTTCTCCCTGGCTAAAATTAGGCATCAAAGCAGTCAAATTTGCTGTCAAGAGATATGCATTATAGAGACAGAAATAAGTCTAGGTAGGTAGAGAACATTGACCTTATATCCTTAACTTACCTTTCATTCTGACTCAAATTTTTTTCCAGCTGAATCAGAGATGATCTTGGTAGTACTTTGTCCTAAATTAGATAGCTATCTCTAATAAGGGACTTTGATCTCCACCCTGACACAGTACTTGAAAAGGAAGACCTAATCCTAGCCTGGGGTCACTCAACTTAGCTTTGATTAATTGGGTGTGGTGGCTATGACTAAAAAATAAACTAATGAAAAAATATTTATTAAGCACTTACTACCTGTAAGAACTGTGGTAAGTGCTTGGAACACAATACTTCACAATCCCTGCTTTCAAGGAACTCACATTGTAAAGGGGGAGATAACTCATAAAGAAGACTCAACTGCAAGTCCTTAAGGTACAGTGGCAAAACACATTAATGCATCTTCTTTAGTGAAACTTTCACTGATAAAACTGTATCAATTTCTGAAATTGAATTGTTTGACAAGGTCAAGGATGATTGAGAGATCTTCTGGGTCTTCAGTAGCTTTGCTACTGAGGAGGCAAGGGCTATAGTACCTGGAGGTGCAGAAGTAGTTGCCAGGTCATCCCACAGGGGTTATTTCCCTTGATATGGCTATGGTTGCTGAACTGGAAGCAAGGTTGGTATCTTGAAGAAGATTTGCTATACTTAACATTCTTGGGCCTGTCATCCTGCCTTCATCACATTTTACTCTGTTGCCCTATTCTACCCATCTACCCTTGCAGACTGAAGCTGAGATGGTTAGTGTGGCTCTAAAGAAATGAACCCAGAAGATAGTAGAAGGGAGAAATGCTTTGCTGATAAGCAATAGCTCCCAATACAACACTCAGTTAAGACCAACAAAGGGATATACTCAATGGAAACACCACAAGGCCAGGAGAGCAACACACCCAAGGAACATGAATAGTTGAGCAGGGAACCAGCAAAGGCTCTCTGCACAGCAGTGACCATGTGACTAGAAAAGAAGAGACTCTCAAGAAGAGACCAGCAGGGACTCTAATTGTCACAGGAAAAAATATCTGCTGTGAATTTCTTCACGTTTTGTATCTTCCCCTCCCCAAGAAGTTTCATAAAACATCTTCACAATTCTTTCAAGATGGTGTCCTCTAGAGTAAACATTTCTAGTCATACTTTATAGCTTCACATTCGTGTCATTTTAATGTCTTCAAGTAGAATATTAGAGACTAATAGACACTATGAACTAAGGGTTCAAGCAAAGTGGTTCCCCTGTCTCTGATAAGGAAAGTATACTATTATAAAACTATTGACAAATTGGTTTCATTTTAGGTCTTTTCATTGTTTTCTTGCCAGTTGCATCCAGAAATGCTTTTGTGATGAAATAGTTCATTTGGATCTCAATGCCCTACTTTCTGTGGAATTGCTTTTATTTCTAAGACTTTATTATTTTAAAAAATGATGCTGCTAAATAGTAACTCGGTGTTTGATCAACCAAAGACCATAAGTCACTGGGGGAATGACTATATATTTGACAAAAAGTTATCTGGGAAGTTCTTTGGCAAAAGTTAGGGTAAGACAAATTGTATACACCATCTACCACAAAAAGTATCAAATGGATATATCACCTAAATATATAATGCCATAACATTTATTTTTAAATTAGAGGAGAATGGAAGCAGGTACCTTTCACAGCTATGACCAGCAGAAGAATTCTCTATCAAAGAAGGTATAAAGTAAGTTACAAAAGGCAAAATAGATAATTTTGATTATATTCAAAAGGTTTTCACAAAAACAAAATCAGATAACATTATGTAGTAAAATAATTTTTTTATTACACAACACTAAAAAAAGTCCAAAAATATCCAATATATATGGGAAATTGACATAATTATGAAAAACTATGATGAATGACTGAATAAATTGTAGTATATTAATGAGATGGAATATTATTGTGCTATTAGAAATGAGGAAATAGATTATTTCAAAAAGATATGGAAAAACTTATATGAAGTGATGCAGACTAAAGTAAACAGTACCAGAAGAACAATTTATAAAATGAATGATTTTGAGATCTTTTGATAAAATAACGAAGAATGAAACGGACAGAACTAGAAGAACAATTCATCCATTAACAATGTTGATCAAATGAGATATTTGCAAAAAGCACTTAGCACACAGATTCCGATGATTAATACATGACCAACATGATTTCAGAGGATCAAAGATGAAACATTCTATCCATTACAGAAAAGTGATGGATTAAAGATACATATTTTTCTATACAGCTGTTTAGTGAATCTGATTTAACTATGCATATTTGTTACAAGAAATTCATTTTTCTTCTCTTTTCTTTTTTCCATTGGGGGTGAAGTGGGAGGAAAACAAGATAGGTTTCTGCTTATTTTTTTAAATAGATAGGTGGGAAGAGTGCTACTGATGTGACAAACTACTGCATGCTTTTTCAGATAAACTCATTGTACTATTAGTTCTACTTAACAGTTTTCTTACAAGAAACCTTTTACAAAGTAGGAGTAATCTGTAAATGTTTGTGATTTCAAAACAAAATACATCAATAAAACTTTTTTAAGAATTATCAGCACAGAGATAATAACTGAAAATATACAAGCTAAAGAAATCACCATGTGAAATAGTACAGAGTGAGAAGAGAAGGGGACTCAAGCCAGAGCCCTGGGGAAAGTCACCTTCAGTGTGTGTGACCTGGAAGAAGATCCAGCAAAGAAGACTAAGGAGTGATCAGCTAGGTAGGAGGAAAACCAAGAGAGAGAGGTGTCCCTAAAACCTAGAGAGAAGAGATGGGTGATCAACAGTGTCAGAGGTCAAGGAGGGTGAGGTTCTTTTAAAGGCTGTTAGATTTGGCAATTAAAAGATCATTGGTAACTGGAGAAAAAAAAGAAACATTGACGATATAGTTGGAAGCCAGAGTGTACAGTTAAAAAGAGAAAAAAAGAAGCAGAGGCACTGATTACAAACAACCTTCTAGTCACAAAAGGGAGGAGAGATGTGGTGCTGAAAGGAAAATTCTTCATTTCATCACAGGTACATTAAGGTACATTGACTGGCCACATGTTGCTACCTTGACGTACTTATAATAAATTTTTAATTCTGTTGTTCTTGAGTTTTGCCTGGTTAATCAGAGTGAAAAGCCCAAATGAAGAATTTTCCTAACAATGACATGCTAGCTAGTGGGAATGGGCAGATCCACTGAAGGTTTTTTGGGGATAGAGACATGGGCATGTTTATAGAAAGTAGGGAAGCAGCCAGAAGACTAGGAGAAATTAAAATTTGTAGGGAACCCAGTTAGCACAATTTTGTCATTTTCTCCAGCTTCAGTCACCATGTAAGAGCCACAGTCAGCTATCAAACTGATGTTCCAAAAGCCCAGACTTGACCCACTCCCCACTCAGTAAACTCCAATGGCTCCTTATTGTCTCTAGGATCAAATATAAACCATTCATTAGATTGGACCCAATTCCATTTAAGTACCGTATCTCACCACATAATCGTCACAGATTTTAAGCAATTTTTTTTTTTACAAAAAAGTGGGCAGCAATCATTATGTGAAATTCAAGAAACTTTTGTGCCAGTATTCCTTAAAAATCATTTATTACTAAACTGTATCACTGGCAGACGAACTGTACAGTTCAGCTTTTTCAGGAAGATGCAAGTCTTACCATATCATGTGATTTACTCATGGCATCTTCACCTGTCTGCCCCTCTTCCTTTGGCTCTTTCCTATGGCTCTTCTTTGGGTTGAGTGACAATTTGGCTAGTACTACAGCTCTCTAAACAAACCACACAAATCAGCTTTTGGAAATATGCTAACAATGCACATGCCTTGAGAATTTTAGACTCACAATGTCAGAGAGATAAATGAGTATCCATATGCCACTGGTGAATACATTGCTGCTCTGTTTACCTTTTAAGCCACTTGATGAACAGAATTGTATCATGTGATGATTATGCAATAAAAGGATAGAAACCAATTTTTAAACTGAAAAAAGGGTAGCAGAGGATTATGCTGTGAAGACACAACATCAGTTAGCTTTTACAAAGATATATTTACTTTCAAGATACAGAAAGTATAAAGTACAAACACTTTCCTCAATACCTCAAGGACATAATTTCCTCAGCACCCCCTGGAAAGTTGCCACCTCCTCACCCCCACGTGAAGGGAGTAGGCTCACACTTAACTCACTTGTACACAGTATTGATCTCATCAAATTCAAGTTCAAAATCAGCAATGCAGGGGGGCAAGGGGTGGTGTGTCTTTTCTTGGCTCCTGCTGAGTTGGGTTCCCAAGGTTATGACTTTCCCTTTGGGGCATTGATGTAGCCCTGCTGATTGTAAACCTGCAGTCTAGAACATCAGAGTTCCACTTTCCTTCACAAGATAATTGAAACTCACAAGATGAAAGGTTCCCCTCCCTTCACCTAGAACAGAAATGAACAAACACAGAAACCAAGGACTCTGGTCCATTTCTTGGAGCTTCAAAGCTAGATGGCTCCATAGCGTTGTGTATGTAGTCCAGAATGTGAGGTACTGTCCAGGTTTTACTTGAGACTTGTACTAACATGAGAGGCTAACTTTTTCAGGACTGTTGGCTCACCATCCCCAGTTTCTGATATGCAAGGATGAGAAAGTCTCATCCAAGGCCATCCCTCCCTGAGACTGTCTCTCCAGGAGCAACTTGATTAGGGAGTTTAAGAAATAATCTAAAAATGTTCTCATGGAAATGACCTTGGTTGCTTGAATGTTCTCACAATGAACAATTCTGCTTGCTTGCCTGTAATAACCTATATAAATCTTGGCTATCCAGTCAATACATGAGAGCTGTCCTTTACAACTCTTCTCCTGGTCCCATGTCTACTTTTCTTTCACGATCTCTCAGCAGTCACAGTTGGCAGCCCCCGGGGCCAGCCCGGGGCAAGTGGCGCCCAGAACAGGGACTACACTACTGGGACAAGTGCCTGATCGCCTTCAGTGGCAGGTACCTGAGAGATCGCCCTTGAAAATCGGTGCCCCGGACAATGCAAAGGTAAAGGCAAAAACTACACCTCCTCATCAGAGAGCGCTTCTTTGAGTCCGTCACCAGGCTTACTAGGGTAGGGCACACGAAAGAAAACAGAAGCAGGAACTAGTTTGCAACAGGTAATTTTAAAAGGAAAAAGTGGAGAATTGAAAGTAACATGGGACTCACACATTCAAAAGATAAATTCAGAGAATATTATTTAAGGGTCCTAAAGAAAACAGTCAAAGAGAGAGGTCTATAGATAACATCACAATTGGAAGAATTTCTCAGCTGTGTAGAAAAATGCTGTTCATGGTTCCCAGAAGAAGGGACTATAACCCCCAAAAATGGAAGACTCAAAAAATGGTACTCAAATGAGTGAGTATTATAGGGAGGTAGGTCCTTCAGTTTTCCCTGTAACCGCATTTTCTATTTGGAGTATTCTCCAGGCATGTTTACAAAAACCTGAGGAGATGCCCTTGGTCAATCAAGTTTTAAAAACAGACTCTTCGGTGGGGACAGAAGAAGATGGGGAGGGAGAGATTTTAGAGAAAACAGGACATCTACATATAGGTGAGGAAACTTTTCCCACAGTTCCCCCTCTAAATCAATTGAAATCTTTAGTGTGGGAAAGACAGACACAAAAACACCAAGAAAATATAGTGCAGGTAGCCATTAGGAGAGCAGCTGAAAAAAGGGGAAGAGATTCCACATGAAATGAGACTAGCACTACCAGTTATAGAGATAACCAGATCCAAATAATCCCCAGCAAGTAATAAGAGAACATAGGGGACTTATCTGAAGCTGTTTAAAGAACTAAAACAGGGTTCTGTAAATTATGGGCCCAATATTCCATATATTGAGTCCATTTCACATATAGCTTCAGCCCCTGCAGATTGGCATGCATTAGCAAAAACTGCTTTAGAAGAAGAAGATTATTTAATATGGAAATCTGAGTTTTATGAGCAATGTTCTGATCAGGCAAAAATCATCAAGGGAATGCCAATGTAACTTTTGAGCAACTAACTGGTACAGGAGATTATACAGATGTGGGTCATCAATTAAATCATCCCATTTATGCCTACGACCAAGTTAGGCAGTGTGTCCGGGTTGCATGGCTAAAAATCCCCGGAAAGGCTGACTGTACCACGCCATTTACAAAAATAATTCAAAAACCAACAGAACTATTCACAGACTTTTTGGATAGACTTACCTTACCTATTCAAAGAAGTGTTAATGAAGAGTATTACAAAAATTGGCTATGGAAAATTGCAATGAGGATTGTAAAGCAGCCCTAAAGAGTGGACACCCTAACATGACCATAGTGGACATGATGCAAAGAACTAATTCGGTGGGCACCACTCATTACCAGGCAGTGGTGATGGCAGCAGCAAAGGTTAATGCCTCCCAAAGCAAAAAGAAATCAGTCCGGTGCCACAATTGTGGTCAGTTAGGACATGTGAAAAGAGAGTGTGGACAATTAAAATTAGAAAAGTCTCAAGAACAAGCTTCAAAGCCTTTCCCCCTGCCCTAAATGTCACAGAGGAAGAAATTGGGCATCAGAATGTTGCTCCCAATATACTCGATTTGGCAAGCCGATATCGGAAAGCTTCAGTCGTCCAGCTCCAGCCCCAACAAACAATAGGAGCAGCTCTATCTTTGATCCCTCTGGTCCACATTCCAAAACAACAAGAAGCGATTTAATTCATGCCACCCCAGACAGTGCTGGACTTGATCTACTATCCAGAGTTTCATATAGAACAACAGCATATATGGGGGTGAGGGATTTACCTACAGGAATTTACGGACCTCTCCCACAAGGGTATTTGGATTGATAACTGGGATGAGTTCTATCTCTATCCAAGGCTTTTTAGTTATACCTGGAGTGGTTGATGCAGATTATACAGGAGAAATTATGATCCTTATACAGGCCACACAACATTCAGATATTTTTATAAATAAGGGAGAGAGAATAGCACAATTAATAATAACAGGTTAGCAAAATACTGAAAAAGTTAGCCACTCATGTTAATACAAGTCTCAAGGAAAACCTGGACAGCACCTAACATTCCGGACTACATCAGCACTGGCCCTCTACAATGCAACTCACCAGGAAAGACGAAATCTCCCTGAAGGCAGAGAGCTTGGTCGAGGCTGGTAGGTCAAGGCTGATTCAGGTCTTTCTGAAGACACTCCTCATTCCAGTTTTGCAGTCGATTGAAAAAGGGGCCTCCTAACCACAGATTTAATTGGCTAGAACCCATTACAAAATGTCCATGGGCACTCTTGAAGTGTCTGAGATGATTCCATTTCACCTTCTCTTGACTCTCCGGAAAGCAAATCTCATAACAGTGCCCGACACATAACAGCTGCTTAATAAATGCTTGTCAATTGATTGACCACTAGAAATTCACATATTAGGGAGGATTGATTGATTGCTGATCAACTCACAAACTAAGGGAAACCATTTGTTGCCAGATTATATGTTTGAATTTGGGATTCTGAAACAATGGTCACCTCTTATTATTTGTACCTAATTCTCTAAGAGGACCATGATATCAGTTAGATGATGCCATGACTTGCAAGTGAACTGGGTGTAAGTGAGGGAGGGCTGGGCAAAGTTACTAACCTCACTTTCTCCTCTAGAGCCATCTGGGTCCAGTAGCAAGATATAGATCAGGCCAGCTGAATATGGTTCCAAATGGTCACCCTACCTCTAAGTCCAACAATGACTCTGCCACACACAAGCAAAACAAACCACCATCACATCCCTTACACCCAAGCATCAGCTGATATGAAATTAATTCATTTTACTCTTAGACCAGTGTGACAAAAATACTTGAAATTCAGCTTGTGATGTATGAATTCTACGGAATGATTTTCCTTCTTCCTATTTCTAGTTGTTTCGCTGCAGTTTGGAGAGAATAATCTGAAGTATTAAATCTGGGGGAAATGCTTTAATCTCAGGTCCACATTATCTTCTCAATTCACTCAATTTGTCTCAGCTCTCCTACTCCTCACCCTTACCAGTCAGATCTGTGTTACCAATAAAAATGTGTTTATAAACCTTGATATAATCAGTAGGGAAAGCCACTCCAGCTATTGAGGTTTAGGGGTGCTGGGACTCTGAAATAGCAACACAGCAGATGCTGCCCAAATGAATTTGACCCAAGCCAAAGAAAAAATTTATTAAAAATCTGCCATATTGGGTAGACCCTTAAGCAATCTGAGCATTTGTATGGCTAATGCCAGAGGACCATACTGAAGCCTTTGTAATGCTAACATAAGCAGGCTAGATGGAATCTGAGCATTTGTGATGCTTGTATTGACAAGTGAGCCAGAATGACTCTGAGCACTTTCAAGGAAACAAGATGTATCTTATATGTATCATATACAGAAACAAGATATATCTTATATACATAAAGACTGAGGGAGGGATGTAGGGGTGGCCATGTTGCCTGGGGTGTCTGGAGGAGGGAGAGTCTAGGGAGTGTCTTGATGGGAGTGCCCAGTAGCCTGGGGTGCCTAGAGGTTGAATCTAGGGAGAATCTTGATAGGAATGGTCAATATTATGGGGTAAATAAAGGTCAAATCTTGGAGGATCTTGATGGGGTGACTAGAGGTCAGATGCCAGGAACTAAAAAAATGTGATTTTGATAGGATCAAAGGTGGAAAGTAGCCAAATGAAAATCCAGAGGTAACAGATTTGGGTATAGCAAGAATGAAGATCTTATGGCCTCAAGCAAACACCAGATCACGTGGAAAAAATTCAAGGAGAGTTCAAGGGACTCCCAGAGACTATATCCCATCACAACCATTTGGTCAAAAAGAGAAATTGTCTGTATGTGACCACAGTGGAAATAGACAGCATGAAATTTAAGGACCAAAATTTCCCTTGATATCTTATGAGTTGCTAGGTCCCTTTGTCATTCCTGTTCAGGTCTTGTGTACCAGTCACACATGCTTTACAGACAGATCTGGTAGTTGTCAGAGAGGCTATGATTCTATCAAGTTCCTCACAAAGTTTCTGTCAATGAAAACTCTATAAACTTAATGTTGCCAGTTATTTCCCAGACCCCTATGTTCCAACTGTTACTGCAAAGCAATGAAATCCAGACTTCTTGGGAAGCTGTTGAAGGGGAGAGCTGGAGGAGCTGTTTTTCCCTTGTTCCTCTTGGTTTTGGAAGGGTGAAAGTGTAGACTGATTAGGTCTTAAATGAAAATATAGCTCTAAAGACCCCAAAGTTATCATTTTTTACTTTTGTTTTGGGGTTTGTTTGTGGTTTGTTTTCTTTTTTCTTTTTTGGGTTTTTTTGAGATTCATTTGGGAGGGTCTTTGGTTTAGTTTTTGAAGGGGAAAGTTGTCTATTAGGTGGGAAAGTATAGAAAAATATACTCTCAAGTTTTAGGGGAGTCACTATGCTTTATTTGAGCTTACTTTGTTTTCATTAACAATCAATAGCAGGTCTCAGGTTTGAGTCTGTAGGAGATCCAATGATTGAAGAATTAACTAAGAAATAGCACCAAGGGACAATTGCTTGACAGCTTTCAATTCATTCAAGACGACTAACTTTGAATGTTGCCTGAAGGGTCAATTTTTAACTCAGTGGGAGGGAAGACCAAAAGGTCACATATAAGTGAAAAGGATTTGACTTGATTTTTAATGGACCATTAAGTAAACTCAGGGACTTAACTCCAAGTTCCATTTGTATGGGCTTGGTTTTCAAATCAACAAAAGAGAGGAAACCTTTTCTAAAGGTTTTGATGTGCATGTAGTCTTTTTGGTTGATGATAGGTTACCTCCAGTTGGCCCCAAGGGATGGAATTCAATGATCAAACAGATTCTTAAAGTGTTTCACTATGTTTTTGCATGGGTGAAATGACTTGCATGCAGTAGGTCCTTAATAAAAGCTAAATTGAATTAAAAATCTAAATAATCTAGGAATATAATTAGGATCAGTCAAATCTTCCTGTTTTGATTTAGTGGATCTTGAAGCAATTAATTCAAACTGACTTCACTGATAAAATAGACAAAAAGAAATGAGTACACTATATATATATATATAGATATAGATATACATAGATATATATATAGATATAGATATATATACATAGATATATACATATTTAAGAGTAAACTTACAAAGAAAGATAGAAAATTACAACACTAAGTTGAAATGTTACAGTACTATTACTAAGTTGAACCTATACAATTTTCATTAGATCTTTTCTACTACTGGCTGTATGTCACTTAGAAGGACAGTTATCCTGAAAGAGACAAAGAGGTCCTATCCAGTCTGATAGAGTTTAATGTCTCTTCTCTATTCTCACTGCAGGTTAAAGTAACAAAACGTGCTGTATACCTGCTAAATATCCTACACTATGATCAGGGCTAAAAGAAATACAAATTAAGTATAGCATACTTTAGTATAGTTGAAAGAGCCTTGGCCCTGTACAGGCAGCTTGGGACATTGGAAAAGATCACTGGCTTCTGAACCAAGTCCCAGTTCTACTACTTAATACATGTCATCTTCGGCAAGTGCCTTAATGTATTTCACCACTTAATCGCTGCCACCGTATAATCATTGCTCCCTATTTTTAGTCCAAAAATTGGTTTCTAACCTTTCATCACGTAATTGTCCACATGACATAATTCTGCTAGTCGTACTGCTGAAAAGGTAAACAGCAGCAATGTATTCAAGGGTGGCATGTGAATCTGCTTTTATCTCTTGGGCATTACCAGCCACAAGGAGCCAGGAACCTAGAATTCTCAGGTCATGTGCATTATCAGTATTCAGTTTTAACATATATTCACAAGTATTCTGTGTATCCTAATCTTGCACCAAAAATAGTTTAGTAATAAATGATTTTTAAGTAAAATTTAAGTAAAAAATGATTTTTAAGCACAGTTTTTTAAAGCTTCACATAGTGATCATAACTCACTTTTTTTTTTGCAAAAATGGTCATACAATCTGCAACAATTATCAAATAAATTGCAGTATCTAACCTCAGTTTCCCCATATGTAAAATAAGGATATTGGATTAGATCCCTCTTGAAGTCCTTTTTTGTTCTAAATCTAAGAAACAATAAAAAGTAGACTTTGCTTCAATTTCTCCTCCTCCTCTCCCCATTCTGTTACTATCTCGGTGAGTTTCCAGTTTCTTCATCTATGCGGTAGCTTACCTTAGAAAGTGGTAGTGTCACATTCAATTTTGAGGGTTGGGAAGGGAGATTAAATCTGTGATTTCATTGGTGTGAGGAAGCTCCCTCAACCAATACAAACTGGTAACTGTTCAACAATTTTTATTCTTGGGGAGTTACTTAATGAACTGAGAGTTTGTGGTTTGCCCAAACTCAATTCTTACTGGTTTTTGAGATGTGTTCACTATTCACTACTCCACATTGCCTCTAACTAATGTGATAGTATATATAAAATGCTTATGTAATATAAAAGTGAAGTATTGTTTTACTATACCCTATGAGCCCCACAGAGATAACTCAAGATTATAGTTAACGGTTCTCCTCGAAGCCTGTAAAAGAAACAAAGGAGAAAAAGATAAAAGCCAAAAGTTTGGCAGTTTAGGATTCCCCCAACAGTTTATGATAAAGGGGAAAGATTCCAAAAGAATGATTATGTGAATAACCAAGAAGACCTATAGGGTTCTCATCTATAGCTCAAAATTTTATTTTTTAAATTTTCTCCCTTCACTCTTTAGACATCTTAGTGTTTCAGTTCATGGGTAGGTTTGAGTCTCAGATCTTTGTCAACTACGGGCAAGTCACCTAACCTAACTCTTTGTTTCTTCAACTGTGAAATGGGGAGAGTATCTGCACTACCTACTTTCCTAGAACATAGACAAGTATGGCATGGAATGGAGAAGCGTGGATGTGCTGTAATCTACATCCTTTGAAAGAGTGCCCACCTACAATGAGTTCACAGAATCAACAGAGTATCTTAGTACCCAATTTTGTAAGCTTTCAAGCACTCCGTGAATATGAATGATTATTATTATTTATTTTTGACAATGTTTTCCTTTACCTACTTAGAACAGCAAGTTCCCAGCTTGCAAATCAGTTGTTCCAAAAGCTTGTTTGTAAGCTGGGCTTTTATAATCAAAAATATTTTCCCCCAAAGAAAAAATGTAATAAACTGTAGCTGAGTTCCCAGGCCAGCTCTTAAAAATCAATTTTATCCAAAATACAGTCCAAATACTGCAAAGATGCAGTAAAAAGAGTCCCATCATAACATATGTAACATCTATGGCCTCTGCCTTTTTTCTTTTAAATATTCTAAAACATATTTAAACATTCTAAAATATCAAAAACAATTACAAAATCAATATGTAGCCTCAGGGTCCCCAACATGACTGACTTGACTTACAGCCCTGATCCACTTGGGAAAGTCAGGAGTTTATCTTGGGTCACACCCATTGCTTAATACCCTGTACAAGCCACTGGAAGTTTAGATAAGGGAAAGGAGGAGTGGGGGAGGGTTGAGGAAATTCTTGCCTGAAAGCTGGAGGGACACTGTGAGGATTCAGATCCTAAATATGCTTCAAGACCTTCCTTAAATCCCACCTTTTCCATGAAGCCTTCTGTGGTTACTGAAACCTTCATTAGCCTCCCTATCATCTGAATTTATATCACCTTTGTAATTTGTATGTACTATATAATTCATTACTTAGAGCTGTTTCATAATGTAAAAAGTTGCCACCTCAGCTAGTGAGATTCCTGTCATAAAAGCGTTCAAGTAGAGCTTTTAGGAGGGTAGAAGGAAATTCTAAATGACTTGAGGATTGAATTAAAATCTAGATAATCTTTAAGGTCCTGTCTCATTGCCTGAAAGTCCATGATTCTGGGTTTCCCAGAGTAGGGGCTCTCCTAGCACCTATAAGTATGGAGAGTAACCAGAGCGCTGCGCAGGGAAGCCAGAGGAAAGAGTGTCAAATTGGAGCCTGTTGGGCCTGTTCTAATATCATCTCTTCTTCTTTTCTCCCTTTTCCTCTTGCCTCTACCCCTCCTCTTTAAAAAGTTGCTGATCTGATTAAAGAAATTGATACTAAATTGTGAGCGACCCAATCAGGGGTCTTCCCAGACCTGTTGATTTATCCAGAAGAGTCTCTAATTAGTGGACTCCGGTCGATAAATACATATATACACATATATAATATGTGTGTACATATACACACATGTATATTACATATATATGTATTAGCTTTCTGATTCTTTGGTCAGTGTGCACTACCCTTCCTCACTCCCAAACTACTCAGCCCAGGTGCAAAATGGGAGTGGGGCGTGGAACCAGTTATTTTCGTAGCATGTACCCACACAGCCTACACCCAACCGTCCCTCCTCCGCGTGTCACCTTGCACCCCCACAGGGCTCAATAAAAAAGGAAGAGTCATTGCGGGGGGTGGGTTGGGGTTATTCAAATTCAGATAGAGAATCCTGGAATGCAGAGAATGCATACCGTACCCTTATTTAAAATAATGACCGGAGTGTCTCCTGGTAATTCCCAAAGCTGAAAATTTATGAATTGAGTCAACTTCTCCCCCGCATTCACCATCTAAAGCTTCCCCGAATGATTTTTATTTCTTCCGCCTGCGCTACTAAAACAATTTCCAAATGTGCAAAATATTTTGTATATCGAGTATAGCGAAAATTTAAAAAAAAAAAAAAAGACCTCACAACTGGCATCTTATTTTGCTATACCCTGACACACAGAACTTTGTGATGCCGGACTGTGCAACAGTACAGCAGAGTGGGGGGATGGGGGGTGGGGGCGGAGGGGAGACTTTTCTTTAGGTTACATTTAGAAAAGGTTCCAGGAAACCTGAGAATCGTGAAGGGTGGGACCGGTACAGAGGTGGTCAGCGCGCTTCCTCCAGGAGACAAAGGGACAGCTACCAAGAAATTCTAGACCCCATAGAGCAGGGGCGTGTATCCACTCTTAAGTGAGTCGGGAACACGCTCTAATGTTTCTTGGAAAATGGAGCGGAGTTTTACGAGTCACTAGGAAGCCTGGCTGAGTTCATGGAGCCCCCTACCCCCCGGTTCACTGTCCCTCCGGCTCCCGGTCCCCGTCAGTCCCGCAGCAGCGAGGAGCAGAGCGGATAATGATGATGGGGCTTGCGAAGACCACACACGGATCCGACCACAAGTTGCTGGCTTCTTTCCTCCCGCCGCAAAAGCGCGCACGTTAGGGGAGCATCTGTCTCCGTAGCGCGGCCCGGGACAGCGCAAGCCAGGGAGCAGGGCTGGGGCCGAGCTGCCTGTGCATGACAGCACGGAGCCTTCGGCGGCCTTTCCCTCCTCCTCGCCCCGCTCCTGCAGAAACTTGCACAGGTGAGACAGCCGGCGCCCACGAGCCCCAGGAACCCAGGAGGCAGGCTGGAGAGGTGTGTGTGGAGGGAGAGCGGGGAGGGGCGAGGCCCGGCGGCGGAGCTCGCCACTGGACCATGGAGACGTCGCTCAGAACCGACGGGGCGGCGCCCGCCGGCGGACTCTCCCAGTCTCGGGCTACAAGAGGTGTCCCCGAGCCGCAGCTGCTCCCGGGGCTGCAAGCGCCTGGGCCAGGGTAAGGGCGCCGCTGCTGCAGCTGTCGGGAGCGCTGCGGGGGACTGGGGAGGGTGGGGGGTCCGGGAGGCCAAGACTGCTGGGGCAGTGCCAGCTAGATCCCACGCTCACTCGCGAAGTGAAGCGGGTGGAGGATGTTCTTGAACCAAACTTGTAAGGTCGCGGAGAGTGGAGCAGGGAGCAAATGTTTGTTGAGCTGAACTGCCTTTGGACTGATGCGATTGAACTGATCAGAACCGAGTTGAACTGTACTCACCTTATCTGAATTGAACTGAACCGAATGCAGCAGAATTGAATTGAATGCAACTGAACCGAGTGGTTGAATGATGATGCTCTGGGCAGTGGGCTGCTAACTTTTCCCCTCTTCTCCGTATCTTCTAGACTGACTTTTTATTATTATTAATCCATTGTAGCAATTTCATCCTAGAAGATGGATCTTCCCTTGCATATGCTCGTGGGATTCTTGGTGTCTTTGGTGACGGCGCTGGACTTCACATATCATCACCAAGAAGAGATGGAAACTTTTTTGAAGGATGTTGCCCAAACCTACGATTCTATAACTCATTTACACAGTATCGGGAAGTCGGTGGCAGGTAGGAGTCCACCATACTCAACCTCTCTCATCCTTTTAGACAGTCTCCATTCCAAACCCTCCCCATCCCTTGTCTCCAGAAAGGGAATCGATCTGGTCCAACTGGACCAGAATGAATATGTAAACGCTCTGTAGTTTGTATTATATTGTGAAATGTTTCTTGTTGTCTTGGGAGCAGATGTCAGTGACTCAGTTCCCTGTCGCTGGTCCCCTTTACCGTTCTGGTCCTAATCAGAGTATCTTGAGTTCTTTTACTGAAGTTCTCCCAGTGGAGTACATGTACCAATAATTTGTTTTCTGTTTCCGTTGGCTTATTTTAATAGAACCCTTGATATGAAAAGGAACTCAAACTTTCAGTTCCTGTTTAAATTTAGAGTATGAGATTAATTTATGTCAGCAGTACTCCTGCTTCATGTATTACTTAATTAGCCTGATGTCCTAAAAATTATTCAAGGAAGCCGGATGGGAAGTCGATAATGTGCTCCACAAAACCTGTTTTTAGAATAGCCTATTTATAAAGGCAAGGGCCACATAATAATGTGTACCTTACATTTGCAGAATTGGGGGAGAGGGGTAATTGTGCTTTTTACTTTCTATTAGGATTACTGACTTAAAGTTGGAAGGGAACTCAAAGGCCATAAATTTCAACTCCCTCATTTTTTTAAATAAGGGAAGTGAAGCCCAGTGAAGGGTAAATGGCTTGGCTTCAAATCACATAGTGGCAAAGTCAGGTTCTCCAGCTCCAAAAGACTCCACTAAACTATTCTGAAACAGACTTGGCATTTTCACATCATTAATTCTATGGGATCAATGTAAGGTTAATTTGAGGCACAGATTATAAGTGATTTATTTAAGACTGCCCAGGTCTTGGTAGCATCAAAGATGTCATTGAGCTGGAAATGGAAAGGATCTCAGAGGCCATCTAGTTATTTTGTGTGTGTTTGAGGGGGTAGGGGGGAGTCAATCAGGGTTAAGTGACTTACTCAAGGTCACACCACCTAGTAAGTGTGGGAGACCAGATTTGAACTCCAGTCTTCCTGACTCCAGGGCTGGTGCTCTATCCACTGTAACACCTAGCAGCACCACAACTTTTTTTTTTTAAGGATAAAAAAACTGAGGCCCAGAGAAACTGAGGGATTTACTTGCCCTAAGTCAAGTGAACAATACATATCTGATGCAGGATTTGAATCCAGATCTCTCAACTCCAACTCGATTGTCACTATAATTTACTGGATTAGAGTCTAGGATTGTTTTACTCCCAGTTTAAGGGATTCCTCTTGACTACAAATCAGATCACTGTTTTAAATAATAATAGTCTTTAACCCAGCTGATGATCTTCTTAATACCCTAAAATTAAAGGTTTCCAAAATTTAATGTTAAAACCAAGTTTCTTATTTGAGTATTTGTTTTTTCACCAGCTCTTCACCTTGTCGGAAAAGATATGGGTATAGCAGAAGGAACCTTAGATTTAGTCAGAAGACCTGAGTTCAGATTCTGCTTTTACATGTTGTTGTGTCTGACTCTTGGTGCCCCTATTTGAGGTTTTCTTGGCAAAGATATTGGAGTGGTTTGGCATTTCCTTCTCCAGCTTATTTTACAGATAAGGAAATTGAGGCAAACATGGTTAAATGACTTGCCTAAGGTCACACAGCTAATAAGTGTCTGAGGTCACATTTGAACTCAAGATTCTTTTGACTCCAAAGCCTGCATTCTGCTCATCCAGCCACCTCCCTGCAGGGTCTGCCTCTGCTTTGTTACCTGAGTATTTCTGGTCAAGTCACTTGGGCTTTAATTCTTCATCAGTAAAATGAGAGTTGGACTTAAGGTCCCTTCTAGTTTTAAATTCTGGATGCATAAAACTTATATTTGGATTTTTTGCATTTCAGATTCTTACAATTCCAGCATCTTTCCCCCCCAAAAAAATTTTCTAAGATAACCTTGTTTTTAAAAAATAAAATTAAATATAAACACATGGCTATGTAATACAAATTAAAACTACTAGGTTATATATACAGTGTTACCTGTTTCAACAGCATTATTGCTAAATTGCTTATTACTATTCTTTATTGCTAAATAATCCATGTTGGGATTATTCTCTAGCACAGTGTAACATTGTGAAAGTTGGATTCCCAAAAGACCATTTTTTTTTAATCTGGTTAAACCTTTTTTCCCTTTCTAGTATTTAAATAACCATAACAATATTTCAAACTTTTACTTGACAATAAATGAGGAAGTTAGCTAGAATTACCCAGTGTTCTTCTAGCCTCATCTACAAATTGTTTTGGTTTTGAAGTAGTGAAAAACTTGGGGTTTTTGTTTTGCTTTCAGTAGAAAAGTGCTTGTGTGAGACAAAAGCTGAGGATTTCTATCCTTTAGTGAACTGGCACTTCTGATAGCTGGCTTGATATCAAACCACATTCACAGTGAAAAAAGGACCAGACACTTTTTTTTGGCTTGTGTACACCCTTGTGGTTGGTCAAAAGACAAGGTTATGATGTAAAAGGAAATAACAGCTGAGCCTTTCAGAAGTGACTGGTTAAAGAAAGAGAAATCCAGATCCTCAATCCTTGGCTAGCAAGACACTTTGTTGTGGAAAGTAAATATTGGTAACAACAACAGTGATGGTGGAATTGCCAAGTTGTTGCTGTGTATTCACGTAAGAGTGTGTCCCTTGATGTTAATACTTTGTACCAGGTAAGCATTTTTACTGGCCTTCTGGCCTCCTATATATGGTAAGAATGCATAGCAATGTACATTCAAGTATTTTATAGGATGAGTGGTAGATAGTATGGCACAGGTAATATTGAACCAAATTGGGGCTCTGTTACTATTTAATACAGTGATGTGATTTGTAGTCAAGAGGAATCCCTTAAACTAGGAGTAAAACAATCCTGGGTTCTAATCCAGTAGGTCACAGTGGCATGCACTAGCTCTGGAATTGGGATGTGGGTTTGAGTTCTACATCATATGGGCATTCCCCCTGTGACCTGCAACAGGTAAGTCTTTTAACCTTCCTCAGTCTCAATGTCTTTAGCCTTAAAAAAAAAAAAAAAGTGGGGCAGTACATAGAGCACCAGCCCTGGAGTCACGAGTATGGAAGTTCAAATCTGGCCTCCAACACTTACTGGCTGTGTGACTCCGAGCAAGTCACTTAAACCTGATTGCCTTCCCCCCACCAAAAAAAAAATAGTAAACTGAATGTAAAGTCGAGAAGAGTTGAGTTCAAGTGCTGCCTCTGAGAACATACTGACAGTGTGATCCTAGCAAATAACTTATCAGTAGTCCCAACAACACTCTACTATGAGTGGCAGAGTAGATACTGCACTGAATTGATAGAGGGAGTTTCTTCATCGGGAGTTTCTCACAGTACTTAAACCTCAGATCTAGTTAAAATTTACTTTTAAAAGATGATTCTCGATAGGAAGGGCAGTGAGCTGCTGAAATGGGCTTAGAATCAGAAGACAGAGTTTATCGTATTTGTCGCAGATTTATGCCAATTTTTTTTTTTTTTGCAAAACAAGTGAGTTGAGACTTTATGTGAAGCTTTTTTTTTAATTGTGCTGGTATTACTTAAAAATCATTTACTACTAAACTATCTGATACAAGATTAGTATGCACAGAATACTCATGAGTACACATCAGTATTGGGAAGATGCAGGTCTTACCATATTACACAACTTATTTATGGAAGCTTTGCTTGCGCCCCTTTCACCCATGACTCTTCTTTGGGTGGAGTGACAATACCGTGAGTACTTGTATTTGTCGCTCTTGCACTGCCTTGAACAAACCACACAAGTCCGCTTTTGGAAATGTACTGACAGTACAAGTGGGCTGAGAATTCTAGGCTCCCAGGCTCATAAAGAGCTTATCCATTTGCCACTGGGGAATACATTGCTACTCTGTTTACTTTTTAAGCAATGTGACAAACAGAATTATGCCAATTTTTAGACTGGAAAAAAAAAAGTGTTTTTCAGTGAAACATGGTAATGGTAAATCTTTCCATAGATAACTTGCTAGTTATGTAGATTGTAAGGAAATCAACTGACCTCTCAGAGCTTCAATTTTCCCAACCTGGAAAATGGGTATAATATCATGCCACCTATCTCACAGAGTAGTTGTTTTTTGTAAACCTTGAAGCTCTGTGGAAATGGGAGTTTTCGCCCAAGAAAGCTATAGGCCAAACTTAGAGGCATATCTAAATAAAAATAGAATCTCATTAAAGTGGTGAGCAGAGAGTTGGGGAACTTCACGATATTTCATATGTGTATGTGTGTGTATATGTGTATATGTATGTATACATATGTATATGCATGTGCACATATACATGTATGTGTACACATGTACACATGTGTCTGTATATATACATATGTGTAGTTATCCCTTCCACATGAGGGGAGGAGTTAGGGGTATGGCACCTCCCCCTAGTCAGAAAAATCCATTTTTTGACCCTCTCTTGTTACCAGAGAAGTCTGGATTTTTTCTTTTTCTTTTATGGGATGTTTCTAGTACCTTATTGTAAAATTTGGGTTATATATTTGGTCATAGGCTCTGTGTGTTGCCTTCTGGTCTTAATGTGTTACCTGCAGCTTCTGTAAAACTCCCTCAAAAAAATCCCATTTAATTTCTTGTGCCTGTCCACGATATATCAAAATCTCAATGGGGAAAGTCATGATATGAAAGGGATTCCTATACATACATATGTGCACATGTATATATAATTTCTATTTCTAATTTCTATTTGGAGATATGCATACAATTTCTATCCCCTCTGGTGTGTTGTCCTAAAGAGCACTAAGTAATAAATACTTGTTGAGTGAAAGAAATAGGATCCCTGATCTCAAGGAGTATGCTTGCCACCCTGTTGCTGTCCTGTTACTTCCAATCTGTTTTCCCTGTTTCCATTCAAAAAACTCAAACATGAGGTCTGCATCCTCAGATCACATCACAACCCCATCACAGCTTTAAGTTTTAAGCCAGAATCCCAGATCCTAGAGTCACCTATGTCAAAGCTGGAAAAGGACCTTTGGAGCTCCAGAGAGGGTAGCTGGCTGCCAAGGTTACACAATCAAAGAAGCCTCTCATTCCTTGTACTCAGTTTAATAAATAAAAATGTTTAATGCGGCCAGCCTAAGCCTGTCCAAGTAGGGAAGGTGAGACAGCCACATCCCAGAAGCCAAGGAGACTTTATTAGTTACAGTGAATCAGAAAGAGATGTTATGGGGCAACCATTAATTCCCCAAAAGGAAGAAGGGCCCCCTTGGACAGAGCAAGTTAAAATTTGTGTTTCAGGAATATTAAAAAGATTCGCCTTTAAGTGCTCGTATTATTTTTTGCTCTAATTCTGTTCAGCTTGGTTCTCATGTCACTATCTCCCTCCTTGGATACATTTAATCATATGTTAACTTGTATTATATTTCTTTGTGTGGTTGTCTTAGTAGCCTGTAGAATATAAACTTCTTGAGGGTGACAGGCACTGTTTTCTTTGTTTTCCCAGGACTTTATATTGTCCCTGACACTTAATAAATACTTGTCGATTGCTTGAGACTCCCTATTAGAGTGCTTACATAACTGTCTTTTTTTTCATCTTCTAATTCTAAAACCTAGGACTGTTTCTTGCATGTGGAAAGCATGTGATTTGTTGTATCAAATCAATAGAGCAATTTATCAAATGAAAGAATTCTTAAAATGAATAAACCATCATAAAATCAATATGGGAATTAGCATTCAAGTTGTTGAAATGTGTATAAGATTTTAAAAAATTTCTGCTTTCTAGTCCTTATCTGACCCTAAATTCTTGCCCTCATTGAGTAAATTCACAGTAAGAAAGTTCCACAAAACTATTTGAGATGCTTAGAAATCTTCTCAGGATGCAGATAAGAAAAATATAAATTCCTAGCCCTTAAAATCTCAAGACTAATTTACGTATGCACATAGATCTTTCATTCATCTTATGACCATTATCTAAAATGTCCTTGGAAAGCTGCAACATTGACCTTAATCTCTTTTGTCAAATTGACCACACTGCTTACTATGTCTTCATTTTTCATTACCTTATATATCACAGCGTAGTGGTTCCCTACACCATAATCCCTTCCATAACATGGAGGATAGGGAAAAGGCATCCCCGGAATCTGGAAAATCTTTGCAAAGTTTTTTGGCTCTCTCTTTGTACCAGAGAAGTTTGAATTTTTTCTTTTTCTTTTATGGGATGTTTATAGGACCTTATTGTAAAATGTGAGTTAAATATTTGGACATAGGCTCTGTGTGTTCTGCAATTTCCATAAAACTCCCCCTAGATTCCCATTTTATTTTCTTACGTTGACCCAAGATATATCAAAACTACAATGGAGAAAGTTGAGGTGTGGATTATTTCATCGTGGGTAGTACAATCAGTCTTGGAATTTCTATTGTCATGTAATATGTGCTTGAAGAATAATGCTGGTAACATGACTGATAATGATATTTCCAGTGCTTTACCGACACTGTTAGAACACTTATAGTACAATGCCTGGCACATAGTAATAGCTTAGACACAAACTCATTTGCGCCTCACACTGTTGTTGAGGTTTACAGGGGCTGGGACCCCGAAATAGCAACACACCAGGGCCTGCTCAAATGAATTCAACCCAAGCCTTCTTTCAGGCAAAAACAAAGTTTATCAAAGATCCACGATATTGAATAGACTCTTAAGGAATCTAAGCGTGAACCTGAGCCTCTGTAATGCTAATGTAAGCAGGTTAGATAGAATGTGAGCACTTGTGGAAACAAGATGTAGAAAGACTGAGGGAGTAATCCAGGGGTGGTCAAGTAGTCTGGATATCTGGAGGAAGTAGGGGAGGTTGAATTTAGGGAAGATCTTGATGGGAATGACCAGTATCCTTGGGAGACTAAAGGTCAAATCTAAGGAGGAATTTTATGGGAGTGAACAGTAGTCTGGAGAATAGGATTTTGATAGGATCAAGAATGAGAAGTAGCTGGAAGGAAATCTGGAGATAACAGAGATTTGGGCATAGCCATTATAAAAAGCATATGATCTCAAGGGAAGCCAGATCAAGTAGAGAAATCCAAGGAGATTTCAAGGTAGAGTTTTCCAGGGCCCTTTAGACAAATGGGATCCAAACTCTTGCGGTAAGGGACAAAGGTCTCTAAATGTGCTTGGGCCCATACCCTGTCACTGTGAGGCAAAGATTATAATTATTTTATCCCATTTAACAAATAAGGAAACTGAGGCTGGCTCCAGAGGTTAAGTGAACACAGGTCTTCTTGTGCCTAGTTAAGTATACCATCTACCACACCAGTTATAATCTTTTGCCACTGGAATTTATGAGGACATCTCAGATAATGTGATAATAGGAAATTTTACAATGTTTAAACATTTCTCTCTAACCATGTATTTCACATTCATGATAATCTCCTAGGTTATTAGGTGTTTTGTAACAATTCAAATTGTCTAAAAATCTTTGGGGGTTCATCTTTTTTTATATATAAGCAGTTTCCTCTCCTCTTAAGTAAACCAAGACCTCAAGGATTAAAGTTTCTGAATTATTTCCTTTCCTAGAGCAGCCCAAGGCTTCTTTGTTTCTTCTATCATATTGTAAGAAAGGTTCCAAGACAGCCCTTACCTGTGGGTGCTCTGCCAAAAGGGAATGTAAATTTTAATCTCTGAAACTTTTTTTTCCCCTTATTAACCTCAAATCACTCTGGTTGTCATTGATTGGCCAACAGTAAGACCCAAACCAAGCACTCATTAGTCATTGTTTGGATCCGGATGAGCTCAGAATAATTGTAAGTAGCAATTGTTTCTGTTTCAGTCAGAAACATTTGAGGGTCTTCCTCCCAGATCAAGTTTCTTTGTCTTTTCTTTCTTTCTTTCTTTCTTTCTTTCTTTCTTTCTTTCTTTCTTTCTTTCTTTCTTTCTTTCTTTCTTTCTTTCTTTCTTTCTTTCTTTCTTTCTTTCTGTCTTTCTTTCTTTCTTTCTTTCTCTTTCTTCCTTCCTTCCTTCCTTCCTTCCTTCCTTCCTTCCTTTCTTTCTCTTTCCTTCCTTCCTTCCTTCCTTCCTTCTTTCTTTTTTTCTCTCTCTCTCTTCCTTCCTTCCTTCCTTTTTTGACTAGGGAAAGAGGCCATTCTCTGCCTCAATTCTTATTAAGCCTCAGTCACTGAATGGGTGTTGCCTCAGTCAAACTGAGACCTTAGCTTGAAAAGGCCAAGGTCCCCCACTGAATCCAAGGCCATCTCCAGTTGTCCTGATCTATATCTGGCCACTGGACTCATCTGGTGTCTTTGTACAGACCTTCTTCACTTAAATCCAATTCACTTGAGTGTCGTGGCATCACCTCCCTGCCATCATGGTCTTTGAAGACAAAGGACAAACAGCAGCTTCCAGGGCTGGGGCTTTTGCAGCAAATTTGCTACCACAAAATCCCCTCCTGGAGGAAGAAACTGTTAAAGAGGTTCCACAATTCCAAGAATGTCAGTATCTCACCTGACCACAATCTTCATCCTCAGCCAAAGTAGGATCCTGAACCTTACCCTGAAAGGGGAAGGGAATAAGTATTTATTAAACACCTTCTATGTGCCAAGTGTTGTGCTGAACACTTTTTACACATATCTCATCTGACCCTCACAACATATCTGGGAAGTAGGTACTATTATTATCCCCATTTTACAGGTGAGGAAACTGAGGCAAAAAGGGATTAAGTAATTTTTATGAAACATTTACTATGTGCCAGACACTGTTACGTGTTTAATTATTACTTCATTTGATGCTCACACCAACCCTGGGAAGTCAGTGCAATTTTTCTTGAGTGAACACATCCAACTCTTGATGAGCCCATTTGGGGTTTGCTTGGAAAAGATACTGAAATAATCCGCCATTTGCTTCACCTCATTTTACACATAAGGAACTAAAGCAAATGGGACTAAGTCATTATCCCCATTTTACAGATGAAGCAATTAGGGTTAAATGACTTGATCAGGGTCACATAGCTAGTAAATATCTGAGGCCTGACTTGAACTCAGATCTCCGACTCCAGGCCCTATCCACTGAGCCAGTAGCTGCCTCCAGTAGAATGATCAAAATTTATCAAATCAAAGTACTTTCTCTTCATTATTCCTAAACTGAACAATTAGCGTATGGGGCTAGTTTCAGAATTCTCAGTGTCAAGACTACTGAGGCAGAAGGGCAATGCAAGGTCTCCGAGTTTGTAGCTCTTACAGAATGCTTATTCATATCTGCTCTTCCTCAAGCTCCTAAAATCATAAAATGTTTGAGTTGGGAAGGGAACTTTGATTATCCGGCTTAAATTCCTCATTTTACAGGAAATGGACTACATTGACCAAATTCAGCCAACATTTACCAAGTACCTACTATGTACTTAGCTCTGAGGGGAAGAACAGGCTAAGTGAGACATGCTGTCTGCTTGAAACAAATCGGGAGATTAAAATGCATACAAAGAAAACATTTCTACCCTTTTTTTAGTTAAGTACTTGTTATTTAGCCATTTTTAAGTCTTATCTGACTCTCTGTGACCCCAGTTGGGGTTTTCTTGGCAAAGATACTGGAGTGGTTGGCCATTTTCTTTTCCAAGGCATTTTACAGATGAGGAAACCGAGGCAAGCAGAGTAAAGTGACTTGCCCGAAGTCACACAGTTAGTAAGTGCCTGAGGTCAGATTTGAACTCAGGTCTTTCTGACTCCAGGCTGATGCAAAGCACTAAGAGTCTTGAGGAGGAACAGATCACTTTCTAACTAGGGAAACTGAGAAAAGCTTCTTGGAGAGGTAATTGGAGCAAAGCTCATTGGGTAGGTAGACTGCATTCTAATAACAGGCAGCAATGTGAGCTTAAGGTACAAGGTTGGGAAAGCACTGGGGGAGGGAAAGAAAGGAATATGTCTTTATTAAGCACCTACCATATGTCCATCACTGCTAAGCAACTTACAAATATTAATCTCCTTCAGCACTGGGTACGTTAACATAATAGCAGCCGGTCTGATTTGGCTGCAGGCCAGCATACCTAGAAGGCAACTGAGCGAGAGAGGTCTAAAAAGGACGTTGCAGCTAACATGTGGAAAGCCCGAGCTGGGCTGAGGCATTCAAACTTAGGGAGCTGGTAGCCATGAAAGAGTTCTGAAGTATCTAGATTTGGGGAAAGTCCAGCAGGCGCAATGTGACTGATGGATTGAAGGGAGGAAATGCTGGTGGCTAGGATCAATGATCCATGTGTTTTACTTCTGTGAGGGTACATGAAGTAGTTGATAGAAAGATAACCTTAGAGTGAGGGAGACCCAGATTCAAGACTCTGATGCGTTCAGATTTCCCCATTCATTCCAGTGCCAAAGTATTCGCTCAAAACCAAATTAACTGATGTAGTGGGTGCTAATTTCCATATACAAAGCCTTTGCAACTTGGGTAGGACCTTCCAGGGTTCCAAACGATATATCTCCCTTTGCTTCATAGCTAAACTCCTTGAAAAAAACTGTCTACAGAGCCTTCCTCTTCCACTTCCTCTATTTCCTTTTCTCTTAAACTCTCTGCAATGATTTCTGATTTTCCTGTTTAACTGAAACTTTTCTCTCCAAAGTTACTAGTGTCCTCTGTCACATGGAATGGCTTCTTAGTATTCATCCTTCCTGACTTCTCTGCAGCCTTCAATACTATAGATACCCTTCCTCATATTCCATTTTCACTGTGTTTTTGTGACACTGCTTTCTCCTGATTTTCCTCCTACCTGTCCTGCCATTCCTTCTTAGTTTCTTTTCCTTTTCTTTTCTGTTTTTGGGGAGTTTTCAATTTGTTATTTATTTCAAATATTCTTTTTTTTTAAAACGTGTCCATCCCATTGAGAAGGCAAGCAATATATCAAATACACATGTGAAATAGTGCAAAACATTAGCTATGTCCCAGAAAAGAAAAAGTGAGAAAATTATGCTTCAGTTATTAATAAATAAGCTTCTCATTAGTTCCTCTGCCCTAAGTTTCTCCTTACAACGTTTTATCATCCATTTAGCTGACAAAGGGAACTGCATAGGTTTGACCATTTCTCTCTCTTCCACTCCCCCGTGTGTGTGCCCATGTGGGTGAGCACTCACGCGCACACACACAACACACACACACACACACACACACACACACACACACACACACACACACTTTCCACTCAGTAAACTTTCATATCACCTCCAGGATCAAATAGAAAATTCTCTATTTGGCTTTCAAAGTCCTTCACTACCTGACCCCTTCTTACCCTTCAATGATCTCCTTCCATATACTTTATTTCTTTTAATTAATTTATTTTTAGTATTCAACATTCACTTCCATAAGATTTTGAGTTCCTGTTTTCTCCTCCTTACTCCCCCAAAAGGAAGAAGAAACAAAACAAGAAAAGAAAAGGAGAACAAATAGTATGCTTGGTCTGCGTTCAGACCCCAAAGTCCAAAGTTCTTTCTCTGGACATGAATTGCATTTTCCATTTTCCATATACTTCATGATCTAATAACACTTCCTACCATTATTCACACAGAGCTCTCCGTTTCCTGACCCAATTCCTTTTTTACCCATTATACCCTATGACTGGAGTGCTTCCTTGTCTCTGCTTCCTTCAAGTTCCTGCTAAAATCCTGCTTTATTCACTTTCCCAATCCCACCCTTTTTCCCATTCTCCTACTGCCAGGGCCTTCCCTCTGAAATATTTTTGAATCAGTATTTTTGTATGTTGTCCCTCCCTACCTTCCCCCAAGAACCTGAGATCAAATCCAGCCTCAGATACCTATTAGCTGTGTGACTCTAAGCAAGTCACTTTACCTCTGTTTGCCTCAGTTTCCTTAAATCTGTAAAATTGGAATCATAATAGCACCTACCTCCCAGGGTTGGTTGTGAGGGAAAAAATGAAATAATATGATTAAAGTCTTTGACAAACCTTAAAACAATACAGAAAAAAATTAACTGTTATTATTAGTCTCTAAACTTTAGTTTCCTCATCTTGAAAACTGGCATAATTATATCTATCCCAAAGAATTGATGTGAGATTCAAATGTGTTAATTGATGTGAAGTACCAGAGCAATAACAAAATCACTTTTATTAATAAGGGAAATGTGTGATCAGCTCTAATATAGAAATAAACAAAACCTACTCGTACCCTGGAGTTCTTAGATTTTTAGTGAAAGAACTTGAGTTAAAATCTCAGATGTGCCACTTACAGTCTGGCTTTGGGCAAGTCACTTAAACTCTAAACTCTCTTGATTTCAGTTCCTTCATGAGTAATGGGAGGGTGTTGGACTGGGTGTTGGACCAGATAATTTCAAAGGTCACTTTCAGCTTCTGAATCTGTGATCCTTTACTTTGGTCACTGGGTATTTATTTTCATGTATTTAACTTGATCCACAACTACAAAAATTAGCAATAATTATAATACTTTCACGTCACACATGGTAGATTATAGCTGCAAAGCATGAAATCGTTAGATTTTTCTTTGTTACGTGGATTTTAAAAATCCATTTTTTTATCAGGGTGCAATTACGACAATTTGTACGTGGGTTGTGGTGAGGACCATAGATTAAGACTGGCTGGAATGTGCTAATGATTTTCTCTGTGAACAATATATTATTTCTATTTCCTTTGGCAGTTCCAGTGAATAAGTGGGCCCAAAGTATTTCATTTGATTCTTTTCCAAAATCTTGCAAGAATATGTAGAGGAAACCAAGGCATAGGAGTGAAATGATTCACCCAAGCTCTGGGACTTAAAAATCCAAGTCTTCTCTACTTTACACTTGACCTTTGAAAGGTCTTCTTAGAAAGACTGTCATTGGACTTTCTGTTTGACCACTTAAAAGTTTCTCAAGTTGAAGTGTAGTCACTTGGGAAAATGTGGATGAATACGTTTGTTTCATATATTTTGTTTGACGTAGCTTCAAACGTTTCTGTTATTTGAACAATTTGTCACTCCAGTATGTTAGTAAGTATATTATTTGTATAGCATTTTCCCCTACCAAGAGGACTCAGACCTCTAAAGCAGGGGCTCTTATCCTGGTTTCTTTGAACTCAAAGTGGATCTATGATTGATTACTGAGAAACCATGAATTTGGATGAGAAAAAAATTATAAAAAGTTTGTAATTACATTACAAAACAAAAAGTTTTGGCTATTATAATATGATATGAAATAATATAATAATATAATATAATAATTCTGCTTATGCATTTAGAGATATTACTCTGAAAAGGGCCTTTAGGTTTTCCCATGCTGCTAACGGGGTCTGTGGCACAAAAAAGGGAAAGAACCCGTAGAATCTAAATTAAATACTCCTTCCAGAGTGATAGTGTTACAAATAGCTTTACTTCGTCGTAGCTGATCTAAACCAGAATATGTTAATATATATGTTCATTCATTTTCTCTATAACCTAACAATAGCAGCAGCAGCAGCAGTAGTAGTAGTAGCAGTAGTTGTAAAGTTCAGTACTACTACAAGTGACTGCCATTTATATAGACTTTAAAATACTTGTGATAGTAGTATAACTAGTAGCACTAGTATTAACTCTAGTACTAATTAGTGCTGCTACTAGTATTATTAATACTAGTAGTAACACCAGTACTAATGCTAATACTATAAAGTAGTACTACTAGGAGTTTTCTTTCAAATTACTACTAACTACTAGCACTAGTAATAGTGTACCATTATTGCAACTACTAGTTAAACTAGTAGTTATATTAGTAGTACTACTATTAATACTGCTACAGTTATTCCTTCCACATGGCAGGGATTGGGGCAGAGTGCCCCCATAATCTGGAAAATCCACATGAAATTTTTTGGCTCTCCCTTTATACCAAAGAAGAAGTTTGATTTTTTTCTTTTTATGGGGCATTTACAGTACCTTATTATAAAGTTTGGGTTAAGTATGTGGTCATAGGCTATATGCAGGTCAATGTTAAGTAAAAATATTTTTTCTGTGTAGTCTGCTGGCCTTGTATCATCTGCAGCTTCCAACCAAACACTCCCCCAAAAATTCCCATTTAACTTCTTATGCTGACCCATGATATATGGAAGCCATGATGGGGAAAGTTGCAATGTAGAAGGGCTAACTGTATTACTATTTCTACTATTAGTGGTGGTTTAAAATAAAACTAGTAATACTAGTAGTGCTAGTGTGTGGTATAAGTACTAGTGCTGCTTGTAATATTACTACTACTAACAGCAATGCTTTGTAGTACCAGTAGTAGTAATAGTACTATTACTAGTAGTTGTGGCAGTAGCTACCATTTAAGGTTTGCAAAGCACCTCAAGTGTTACCTTATTTGATACTCAGAACAATTCCATTAGGTAGGTGCTATTATGAATTATCCTCATTTTACAGATGATAAAACAAAAGCTGACAGAGATTAAGTGATTTGTCCAGGGTCACACCATTAGAAAGTGTCTGAGGCAGAGTCTGAACTTAGATCTTCCTGCACTTCAAGTCTAATGCTCCATCTGTTGTGCCATCTGTAACATAAGCTTGAACCTAAAAGTAATGATTTTTTTAAACTATGAGTCCCTAAACTTAATTCTTTGGGGCACAATTAATAGAGCATAAAGTCTTTCTCTCTCTCTCTCTCTCTCTGTTTCTATCTCTCTTTCTCTGTCCCTGTCTCTGTCTCTCTGTGTCACTGTCTCTCTGAATTATCTCTTTCCTGTGATCTTCTTCTCTTTTCTTCTTGTACCATCTTGCCTAACGTACATAAAGGATCAAAACACCTGTTAATAAAGAATCCACACAGTGCTGTGTTCATTTTAATTCTAAAGTACCTGCTTCCAGACACTTTTTACGTTTCTGTTGGCTTTAGGATTCTGGATGCTTAGATTTTAGTGACTTGTGTGTGTTTGACATTCACAGTAACCTTCTGAAAAAAATCACTTCATTGTGTCACTGTGTTGTGAGGACAGTATGAACTTTGTGGTTATTACAAAATAAGGGAAAAAGATTTTCTAGAATGTGCTGTTTTGTTGGAAGGAGGGATTACTTTATGTTTCTGTCATTAACTGGCCCCAAAAACACTATGAATGAGTATTGAATAGCTATCTAACAGAATTACTCATTTTATATACCACTTTTGAAATTCTGGTCCTGATAGGTTCTCATCTCAAAGTCTGGATTTTCTCACTGTTTCTGCCAAATTTTCTTTGGGAGAAAATAACTGTATTATAATGAAAAATAAGTGATACGAAAGATTAACCATCATTTTTTTTTTTTTGGTATAATTCTTCTAGTGCATAGAAGACACAGAGACAGGATTCCCATTCTCTGTTTCTCACTAGGTATATGACCTTGGACAAAGAACTGATTTCAGTTTGCTTATCCATAAAAGGAAGGGTGAGAGGCAAATGGCTTGTCCTGTCCAATTCTACCATGAACAGTATTTCAGCTTGAACTATGAACTCCACTATTTGTACTGGACTTAGAGGCAGAATTCTACCATTTCTTTCAACAATGTGTTCATTACTCCCTTTTATTTTGTTATGTAGAGCCCTCACTTTTAACAAAGAAAAGAACTGAAGCAAAACTAACTTTGCCACTTTTGCAACATCTGTCCCCACAGTCCTCTACCTTTTTACCTAGGAAGAGAAAAAATGCTTAGTTGTCAGATTTCTGGGATCACGATTTGTTATTGCAATTCATCTGAATTTTGATTAATATGCTTTTGAGTATCAATTTCATCTGCATTGTTCAAGTTATTGTCTCTTTTCTCGTTCTGCTTGCTTCACTTTCTATCAGTTCAGATTTTCCTATGTTTATCGGAATTTCATATATTCTTCCTTTCTTACAACCTCATAATTCCCTTATGTCCAGATATCTTCAGTGGTAAAGTCTGTCCCAGATTGATGGGTACCAACTTTGTTTCCAATTGTTTTTACTGCAATAGGTTATTTGGAATATATGAGACCTTTATGCTCTGCCATCTGGGGGGTTTTGCCCAGTGCCAAACACATATATTGAACACTTTGTATGTGTGACAAATAGCCAGATAAGTGACCAGGTAACTTCCCATGGGTTAATTTATCATCCCTAAGCAAATGACTTCCCATCTAAATATCTAGCCCAAGTTTCTTAAGTTTCAGTCCCGTGTTGTCACCAATCTGATTGTCATTTTAACCTGGATGTCCCTTTGGCAATTTCAACTCTACTTGTCCACAAGTGAACGTACCTTTTCCCCAAAAACTACTTCCTCTTCCAAATTTCCCTATTATGCAGAGAGTATCTCCATCCTTGTCCAAGTTTTCAGTGTGACTTGGCTTGGTGTCAACCTCAACACCTGGCCTCTCCTTTATCTATTCAGCTGCCAAATTCCCACTTTCACACCATCTCTCACCCCTGCCTCCCCCTTTATTCTCACACATCTACCACCATAGTTCCTTCAGATCCTTATCACCTCTCCCTTGGATTAATGTAGTTGCCTCCTGCTTGGTCTCCCTGCCTTGCACACACTCTCTCCACTCCAGTCCCTTTCTACACAGATGCCCAAGTAAATTTTCCTAAAACACAGATCCGACCACGTCAAGTCTCCCTCCCCCTTCCCCAATTCATGTCTAGGATCCAAAAATTTCATGCTTGGTGTTCTAAAATGTCTCTGTAAATTCCTGGTCCCTTCCTCCCTTTTTGCTTTCTTACACATGACTCAGTCTTCATTACTCCACTCCTTCAAAGAAGGGAAGAAGGAAGAGAGGGAGAGCAGAAAGAAAGAAGCCATGAAGGAAAAGGAGAGGAGAGGTGGAACTATGTGTCATGCGCTTTAACAGATGCCTCATTTGATCCTCACAACTACTGGGGTAAATAGGTGCTATTATTGTCCCCACTTTATAAAGGAAGAAATTAAAGCAAATTAAGCAATCACACAGCTAGTAAATGTCTGAGGCTGAATTTGAACTCAAGTCTTCCTAACTCCAGACCTAAATCCCCCAGCTCCAGTAGGTATTGAACTTCTTTTTCAAATTATATATGTGTGTATGTATGTATGTGTATATATGTATTATGTGTCTGTCTCATGTTGGTCATTTCAGTCATATTCAACTATTTGTGACCCCATTTGGGGTTTTCTTGGCAGAGATACTAGAGTAGTTTGCTGTTTTCTTCTCCAGTTCATTTTTACAGATGAAGAACTAAGGCAAATAGGGTTAAATGACTTGCCCAAGGTCACACAGCTAGGAAGTATCTGAGGCTAGATTTGAACTCATGAAGATGAGTCTTCCTGATTCCAAGCCCAGTGCTCTATCTACAGCATCATCTAGCTGATAGAGGCAATCAATAGATCAATCAATCATACAGCTACATGGATGTATGTTATCTCTCCCATAAGAAAGTAAACTCTTTGAGGAAAGAGAGTTTTGTTTGTTTTTTGATTTGGGAGCTTTTTTTATCCCCACTGATGAGCACTACTCCTGGCAAAAGGGATCCCTTAAAAGCTTATTGATTGGACTAAATGCTTTTCAAAATCTCTTCCAGATCCTATGAGCTTGATCCAGGGATGGCAAGAGAAAGGGAAGGGAATGAAAAATACCTTTTTTATTTGAAATGCATACTTTAAAAAAAAAAAGACTTCATTACACAATTTTTGAAGAAAGACAAGAAGGCTTATTCATTGCTCATTTTTATATAATATGATTGGGACACATCTGAAGATTCAAGTACTCTGCTTTAAAATAATCCATTTTCTATATAATTTTTAAAATCTAATAGAGTAACTGAATACTGACTCCTTTGGGGCAGAGTAGTCTTTGTTTAACTAGGTCAAGTAAACTGTATAGCAGTTCATGGGAAGACCTCATCTAACCAAGAATACTTATAAACTTTTCTTGAAAGATTATATGTATAAGTATCCCCTCTGAGGTCCTCTCCCAACTTGCTTGAGTCATCAGAGTATGGTGGCTATCTGGTATCAAGATGTGATCTTTGGGTCCAAACTCCTGTTATTGGTATTAATACACTCTCCATTAATAGTCTGCTAGTAGACATGGTTAGCTCAAAGAAGGGCAAGAATAGCAGTTATAAAGCATATACTTGGAGTACACGGGGGTACACTGTCTCATTAGTACAGCCTCCATGGGAAGAGTTGGCACAAACTTTTGAGTTCAATAGTAGAGATACATACAGATGTAGGGAATACCTGTGGTCAACCATGGTTACTCTTCTGGCACTGCAGGGTCTCAAAACCCTTTATCCCTTTGTAGCATCCAGCTCAACTCTCCATTGCCAGGATAGCTCTCAAATTCTCATCTGGTTTTCTGCCTTGCTATTAGAGATCATATTCCTTAAAACTGATTCTTTTCTGTATCTGTCTGCCTGGAGTGTTTCCTCCTTCTCATCTGTACCTCCAACTGGCTCTCCATTTGTTGGATCAGGTATGAATTGCCAATGGGGCAAGAGAGGAAAGGAATCTTTCTTTTCCCCACCCTGTTCCCTTTACATCACTTCCCTTTCAGGGACTAGGTTCTTCCACCATTGATCCCTGCCAGAACTGCCTCAAAGTTAGTGAAGTATGTTTTTTTAAGAGACACTCCAGAGGCGGTAGCCTTTCATGGTTTGTCCAATTCTTTGCTCCCTTTGACTCACAGAAGTATTCATCCTTCTTAAAGTGGGGTTCATCTGATTATCTGCGATTACTTCCTGTGACAATCAACTGATCTGGGAAAGGAGAATCAAATTAGTTTAGATTACGGTCTAATTAAGAATTATACTCACTATTTCATGGATGTCTTTAAGATTTGACAATCGAAATGAACATTTTAGAGATGAAACTATATACATGTAAAACAGGGGCTTTTAAACTGTGTGTGTGATAGACTGTTAGCTATTTAGTGAACCATAATAATGCTACTGTGGTTTGTTGCCTATATTCATAATAGAAGGAAATGCTAAATTTCAGTGAGGGGTTGGTGAAAATAAATGTGTAAATTTTGTTCCCATTCAAGATCATGGACTCCCTGAAATCTATTTATGAACCCCTTAGGAGTCTGGGTACTAACCACTAAGTTTTGGTTTAGAAAGAAAACTTAAAAATTGAAGAGTTAATAGATATTATTTTAAAGAAAATAGAATAACTTCTTTTATCCACCTTGTTACAATTAACTTTATTTTATTTACTTAATAGTATTTTATTTTTTTTTCCAATTACATAGAAATAATAGTTTTCAACACTCATTTTTATTGGATTTTGAGTTAGTTTATTCTCTCCTCCCCCCCCCAAGACAGCAAACAATCTGATATAGGTTATACATGCACAATCATGTTAAACATTTCCATATTAATCATTACAAGTAACTTTATTTCTACAAGTTTGAGATTTCAAATAAGATTTAACATTTTGCCATCAGCTAAATGTAGGGGAAAGAAACAACTCATTCCTGTCCTTTCTCACTGAAACTTCTCTAGTGTTCTTAAAAGCTAACGACATTAACTCATGTCCTTAAGGAAAATCTCTTCTTTCAGTTTTGTTTTTTCACATGATGATGGTCATTCTAAGTACTGCCAGAAGATTTTATAGTTATGTGTAAATAGTTCTTGTTGTGACTACATGGGCCATGGCACACCAGGCATTTCTGTCCTCTACCATCTCCTAAAGTCTATCCAAACTCATGTTCATTGCTTTCATGACACTCTCTATCCCTCTTATCCTCTGCCATTTCCTTTTCCTTTTGTCTTCAGTCTTTCCCAACATCAGGGTCTTTTCCAATAAATCCTTTCTTTTCATTATGTGTCCAAAGTGTAAATGCTGAGCTTTAGTATTTGCCCTTCCAAAGAATAGTCTGAATTAATTTCCTTAGGTATTGACTGATTTGATCTCCTTGCTGTCCTGGAGATTCTCAAAAGTCTTCTCCAGCACCTTCTGTGGCACTCAGCTTTCTTTATATCCCAACTCTTGCAGCCATACATTACTACTGGAAAAACCATAGCTTTTATCATATGGACCTTTGTTGGCAAGGTAATGACTCTACTTTTTTAGTATGCTGTCCAAATTTGTCATAGCTTGCCTTCCAGGGAGCAAGTGTCTTAATTTCATAACTGCAGTCATCGTCTGCAGTGATCTTTGAGCTCAGGAATATAAAATCTGACACTGCTTCCATTTCTTCTCCCAGGAAGTGATGAAATCAGTTGCTGTCACCTTAGCTTGGTATTTTTAATGTTAAAATAAGCTTTAAGCCAGATTTTACACTCTCTTCTTTCACCCTCATCAAAAGGCTCTTAATTCATCTTCAGTTTCTGCCGTCAGAATGGTATTGTCTGCATATATGAGATGTTGATATTTCTCTTGGGAGCCTTAATTCTGGCTTTTGATTTATCCAGCTTGACATTTCACATAATATACCCTTCTGCATACAAGTTAAATAAGGTGACAATATACACCTTTGTGTCCTACTTCTTCCCTAATTTTAAACCAATTAATTTTTCCATGTTTATATCTAACTGTTGCTTCCTGACCCCCATACAGATTCCTCAAGAGACAAGTAAGATGATCTGGTAATTCCAACTCTTTGAGGATTTGCCATATTTTGTTGTGATCCACACAGTCAGAGGCTTTAGTGTAGCCAATGAAGCAAAGTAGATTTTTTTTCTGGAACTCTTGCTTTCTCCATAATCCAGGGAATAATGGCAATTTGGTCTCTAGTTCCTCTGCCTCTTTGAAAACCAACCTGCTCTTCTGGTAATTCTTGGTTCATATATTGTTAAAGCCTAGCTTGCATAATCTTAAGTGCAACCTTGCTGGCCTGTGAAATGAGCTCAATTGTTGAGTAATTTGAACATTCCTTGGCATTGCAATTCTTTAAAATATTGAATGCAGCACTTTAACAGCATCATCTTTTGGAATTTTAAATAGGTCAGCTGAAATTCTGTCATATTCACTAGTCTTATTGTTAACAATGCTTCCTAAGTCTGATTATCTAACTCTAGCTCAATAACCACACCATTGTGGTAGTTAAGGGTGACATTAAGATCTTCCTTGTACAGTTCTGTATAGTCTTGCTACCTCTTCTTTAACTCTGTTAAGTCCCTACCATTTTCATCTTTTATCATGCCTGTTTTTGCATGAAACATTCCCTTGATGTCTCTAATTTTCTTGAAGAAATCTCTTGTGTTTTCCGTTCTATTGTTTTCTTCTATTTGTTTTTGCATTCTCATTTAAGAATACCTTCTTATCTCTTTTTACTGTTCTCTGAAGTTCTACATTCAGTTGGGTCTTTCACTTTCTCCTTTACTTTTCACTTTCCTTCTCTCTTCAGCTATTTGTAAAGCCTAATCAAACAGCTACTTTGCTTTCTTGGTTTTCTTTTCCTTTGAGATGTTTTTTTGTTGCCCCCTTCTATACAATATTGTGAACCTCTGTCCATAGTTCTTCAGGCATTCTATCTACCAGAATTAATCTCTTAAATCTATTCACCATTTCTCCTTCATATTTATAAGGGATGGCATTTAGATCATACCTACGCAGTCTGATGATTTTCCCTATTTTTCTTCTATTGAAGTCTGAATTTTGTCATGAGAAGCTCGTGATCTGAGCCACAGTCATCTCCAGGTCTTGTTTTAACTGACTGTATAGAGTTTCTCCACCTTTGGCTGCAAAGTATATAATCAATCTAATTTTGATATTGACCATCTGTTGGTATCCATGTGTAGAGCCACTTTTTGGGTTGTTGAAAAGGAGTGTTTGTTATGACTAGCAAGTTATCTTGACAAAATTCAATTAGTCTCTGCCCTCCTTCATTTTGCACTCCAGCTTGCCTGTTATTCCAATTATCTTTTGATTTCTCACTTCAGCATTCTAATCCCATATGATGAATGTGACATCTTTTTTTGTGTGTGTTATTTCTAGAAAATAATTGTAGGTCTTCACAGAATTGATCAGCTTTGGCCTCTTCCGCATCAGTGGTTAGAGCCTAGACTTGTTTAATTATGGTGTTAAATAGTTTGCCTTTCAGTGAAACACATATTATTCAGTCATTTTTGTGATTATACTCTACTGCTTTTCTCAGCCTTTTATTGACTGTGAGGGCTACTCCATTTCTTCTAAGGGATTCTTGCCCACAGTATTACATATATCAATCATCTGAATCAAATTCACCCATTCCCATCCATTTAAGTTCCCTGACACCCAAGATGTCAATGTTTAATCTTTCCATCTCCTGGTTGACCACATCCAGTTTACGTTGGTTCATAGCTCTTATATTGTAGGTTCTGGACTTTCCTTTTGTCACTGGACACATCCCCAGCTTAGCTTCCACTCCACTTTGTCCAGTCACTTTATTCTTTTTGGAGTTACTTTTAGGTGTCCTTCATACTTCCTCAGTAGCATGTTGAATAACTTCCAACCTGAGGGCTCACCTTCCATTATCATCTCTTTTATCATTTTAATATTTGTCCATGAGGTTTTCTTGGCAAAGATACTGGAGTGCTTTGGCATTATCAGAACTCTTCACTATGACTCAAGCATCTTGGGTAACTCTGCATGGCATAACATATAGTTTCACTGAGCTATGCAAACCCTTCCACCATGACAAGGCAGTGATCCAGGGGGGTATTAAATAATAAACAGGCACAATTTTTAAAAAGGTTGATTTCATTCTCTAAAATTATGCGGTCCCCCGCTTCTCCACCTCTCTTCATTTTGAACCTCAGCTAAGACATTAATTCATTAAGTTCATTAATTAATTCATTAAGTCAGTAGAATATGAGGGAGTTCAAACAGATCATCACATTCCTCACATTAAAATGTTCATGTATTCTACCCTCTTTCCCCAAAGGGGTATTGTGACTACTGTTGGTTTCCCCTCATCACTCCTGGTTCTTCCATTACTGACTCCTTCCAGAACTGTGTCAACCATTTGAACTAGCTTTTAAGAGACTCTAGGAGGAGCTGACCTTTCATGATCTGTCCAATTGTTATTCCCTTTTGACACAGAAAGATATGGGATTTCCCTGTGAGTACCCACACATTCCTTCTTATTTCCCCTCTCCTCCAGAAATGGCCTCTGCTAGGGGCACCACAGACAAGAGGTGCTGAATTCCACCTCTGATTTGCCGCTAGGGTCATGTTCCCTCTCCTCCCCTTGCCTCGGCCACTCGTACCATTTGGATGAGCTAGTAGTAACCAATTCTAATGCTTCTGGTGAGATGAGGCCCCACCAGGCCATACTATGCCCTCTGCTACTCCTGATATCTTCTTGGCCTTAACCACGTACCTGTCTCTGGATCCTACATATCTAACTGTCATCTGGCTTGCTGATAAACCAGGAGACCCTGACTTTTCCATTTGCCCTGCAGTTGAATTTTTGTGTTATGTGTTATCTCCTCCAGTTAGCCTGGGAATTCCTGGGAGCACAGATTCTCCTCTCACCTAACATTTTTTTCCTTTGGTTTCTTAATACATTGCATTTAGCACATTGCTTAGCATACAGAAAGTATGTCAGAAATGCTTTTTTATCCATTCCTTTATTAAATATCCACTATGTGCAAGGGATTGTGCTGCGTGCGAGGGATGCAAAGATGACACAAGCTAAGAGCTACCTTCAGAGTTCACAATCTGGCAAGGGAAATAAGATAATCACACTAATGTGAAATCCTGGGGTAATGACACCTAAACTTGGCTGAAATGTCTTCATCTCTACCAGCTGTGAAAAAGGAGAGTTATTTTAAACAAGATTATAGGACTCGGGCTTATTTCAAATGCAAATTTGAACTTCAATGCACTTTTGCTATCTAATGAAAAAAGTACTGATTCTAAATCTCCCTTATCTGGCAGAACTCCTGTTGGGTAACAGTCCTTTCTAGTCTGTAAAACAGAAAAAAAAAAATTAGCTTGGGTTTTTTTAAACTATTTCAACTGGTCAAGTTCTTTTTGACTTTCTCCTCTCCCTTTCCCATTAGCCTGAATAGGTCTGCAAGGGTCCAGCTTTACTCTAAATCAATTAGTTTCCTTCAGAGTTATATAAACTTTTGCATGTTAAAAGTAATGGTGGTGACAGGATTGCAATGTGACCTATTTCTTTTCCTCTTAATATCAGCTAAGTATTTTTGTTCAGTCATGTCCAACTCTCCTTGATCCCATTTGGAGTTTTCTTGGCAGAGATACAGAAGTTTTTTGCCATTTTCTTCTCCAGCTCATTTTACAGATGAGGAAACTGAGGCAAACAGGATGAAGTGACTTGCCCAGAGTCACTTAGCTAGTAAGTGTCTGAGGCCAGATTTGAACTTTGGAAGATGAGTCTTCCTGATTTTAGGCACAGCACTCCATCCACTGTATCACCTAACTACCTCATTAGTGTGATGTAATGGATAGAATATCAAACTTGGAATCAGAAGGACCTGGATTCCAATTCTGTCTCAGATCTTTGCAATGTCTTTGACTCTAGACAAATTTAACCTGAGGTTAATTAATTAACCTGATTATTTAATAATGGACTAGTCAACTGGAGTTTAAAAATGTAAAATGAGGGACTTGGATTTCCGAGTTCCCTAATAGCTCTAAATTTATGATCCTATCAACTATGCAAAACAGTATAAAGCTGAAGGTTCTTTTTAAAAATTTCTTTTAACATTTTTATTTAACGTTTTGAGTTCCAAATTCTCTCCATCTCTTTTTCCCACTCCCTGCAACAGTAAGCAATCAGATATAGGTTATAAATGTGCAATTATGAAAATCATTTCCATATGAGCTATTTTGTCCAAGAAGATTCAAATAAAAGGGAAAAAATGAAAGAAAGTGAAAAATGGCATGCTTCAGGCTGTATTCAAACAGTGTCATTTCTTTCCCTTGAGGCAGATATGTTTCATCATTAGTCCTTTGTGATTGTCTTGAATCATTGAACTGTTGAGAATAGCAGAGTAATTCACAGTTCTTCATCGTACAGTATTGCCATTAATTAAGTATACGGGGCAGCTAGGTGGTGCAGTGGATAGAGCACCAGTGCAGAAGTCAGGAGGACCTGAGTTCAAATTTCACCTCAGACACTTGACACTCACTAGCTATGTGACCTTGGGCAAGTCACTTAACCCTAAGATGAGGCAATTGGGGTTATCTCCAGTCATCCTGATGAATATCTGGTCACTGGATTCAGATGACTCTGGAGGAGAAGTGAGGCTGATGACCTGCACAGCCCTCCCTCACTCAAAACAAAGTCAAGTGCAAGTCATGTCATCATTTCTCTGATGGCACGGTCTTCTTCAGCAATGAAGGACCAATACACTAATTGCTATTACTGTGTCCAACATTCTCCTAGTTCTGTTAACTTCGTTATGTATCAGTTCATGTAAGCCTTTCCAGGTTTTTCTGAAATCATTCTGCTCATCATTTCTTAGAGAACAATATTCCTTTGCAATCATATAACATACCCTGCTCAGTCATTTTCCAATTGATGGGCATTCCCTCAATTTCCAGTTCTTTGCCACCCTAAAAATAACTGTTACAAACATTTTTCTCCTTTACTTGGAGGGCCCTTCTGCTTCTCACTCCACTGTGGGGGAGGAGAAATGAGAAACAGGAAGGAGTTGGCATTTTAACTGAGCCTAATAGAAAGGCAAAGATTTCAGAAGATAGAGGTGGAAGCAAAGGAAGTCTTTACAGACTTGGGACAATGTGTAAAGAGAGACACAGCCTGGGTTTTAGTCAGAGGATGGATGGATCCTCTTCTCTAAAGAACTCTTAAGTTCAGGGATACTGAGATCCCCAGGCACACTCAGCCAGCAGGGGCATTCTTCTGTGTTTTTGTGAGAAAACGCTGCTGCTACTGCCACTACTGCACAGACCTGGGACACCAAAGCTGTGTCTGTGGCACTAAGAATGTGACAGTGGGCCAGGCTCAGGTTTTATATGAGTCAGTTAGGCGGAGGGGGAAGGCAAAGAGAGCAGAGCCCATACTTGGACCAGAGAGGTAGTTGTTTTGAATTTCTGGGCTATTTCTGAATAAACAAACACTGAATTAATCACTGCATATTCCCATAAGCCCTAGCTGCCAGGGGCTATTAAAAGCAGGCTGCGAACGCTTTAGATTCAAGAAAGAGCATCAAAGAGAAGTCTCACAGTGTGACACTGGATTTATAGCACCATAAATTTAGAACTGGAAAGGAACTCTGATCATCTCGGGGCCCTTTCTCCTGATTTTAGAGGTCAGGAAACTGAGGCCCAGGGGGTAAAGTGACTTGCCCAGGCAGTAAACATCCAAATTCAGATTTGACTCTGACTGTAGAGCCAGTGTTCTTTCCATCATAGTAATAGCTAACATTTATATTGTCCTTTAAGGTTTTCAGAGTGCTTTTATGTGCTATCTCATTGAATCCTCAACAAGGACCCTATGAGGAACAAATGTTATTTATCACCATTTTTGGGTTGTTGCTCCCATTGTCCAGTCATGTACAACTCTTCATGACCCCATTTGGGGTTTTAGGGGGGACATATATAAGCGTGGTCTGTCATTTCCTTCTCCAGTTCATTTTACAGATGAGAAAACTGAGGCAAGCAGGGCTAAGGGATTTATCCGGGGTTACACAGCTAGTAAGTCTCTGAGGTCACATTTGAACTCAGGTCTTGCAGTCCACAGGCCCTGCACTCTATCCACTCTACCACCTAGCTTACTCTAGTGGGGAAGAGATGAATTACGTTAAAAATATCACTCATGCACTCTTTTTTACCTTGGGTTTATTATTACCATTGGCATAACTTTGTGAGAGGGTTGGCAGGGATGCAATCAAACTGGCTTTACAGGAATTACACTTTTGATGTCCTTGTTGATAACGTGCTTAACCAGCTATGGTAATAATACCACTTGAATTTACTAGTAGTACAGCACTTGGCTCATGTCAGAGTTGATCAGCTCCAGCACAAATGGCTGAAGTAGGCTGAGTTTGTCTTCTCTTTCCTATTCCTTTCTGGATCATGTTTCACTCTCTCCTCCCTAGCCCCCAAAATCACTGCTTTCCTAGTTCATACTAAGAGATAGGATCAGTGTGTTACCCTACTAATTGTATGTATCATTTTGTGTGTGTAAATTTAACTGTTTTTGTTCAGTCCTTTCAGTCACATCTGACTTTCTGTGACCCCATTTGGCATTTTCTTGGCAAAGATACTAGAGTGGTTTGCCATTTCCATCTCTAGCTCATTTTACAGATGAGGAAACTGAGGCAAATAGTTAAGTGACTTGCCCAGGGTCAGATAGCTAGTGAATGTCTGAAGCCAAATTTGAACTTAAAAAGATGAGTCTTCCTGAGTCCAGCCCTATCGCCTAGATGCCATCATGTGTTGTGTGTGTATACCTTTACACATACATATACACATCTATATAAATGAAAATCTATAGTTTAGATCCCTCAGACATCAGCTATGTCACTTGACCTCTATTAGATTCCTCATTTTATGGGGATAATAAAAGGACCCACCTGACAGGGTTGTTGGAATGATGAAACAGTAAGCACCCCAACACACACAGGGGGGCCTGCTATCACAAATTCTTTGATCTGCTTCTCTAAAAGGAAAGGCAATCTTTGAGGGGTTAACAATTTCCTTTGATCAAACCCATGTATCAGAGAAAATCAAAATCAAAATACAGAAAAATCAAAGATCAACAGACATGGCTTCCTCTGTCTGACCATAACCAATACATCACAATTCAACAGACAAGTCTGTCTAACCATAATTACCAGAGAGGGAAGCACCAACATCTGGGTTTTCAAAGCCAGGGTGGGGAGTAGGGGAAGAGGGGGTCCTTAGCAGCTTCCTACAGTCTCTCATCTGCCACACAAACTTTCTTCCAAAAATTAAGCCCCAAAGTAAAACCTCACCCTCAGAGTAGTTATATGCTTTTCAGAGCCAGAGAGCAGGAACCTCTGACTCAGTGCCTCAATAGAAAAAAAAGAGATACTTGGGACCCTCCTGCTAAACAGCTCTCTAATCAAACTTTCCTCTATGGGCAGGCCCAACAATGGGTGGGGAAGATCCTCCTTAATCACATTATCCAGAGGCATTATACTTCTTGGTATAAATAAAAACAGCAAAAGATCCTACTTTGCTTGCCCTCACAAATGATCAAATGAGAACATATATGAAGTACTTTTCTGATCTTAAAATGCTATACAAATGCTAGCTAACAAAAATGCTATACAAATGCTAGCTAACAGATGAATGTTATGTATGTTATATATGTATTTTATGTATATATGTGTTCTATAATATTTTATTATTAAATAATATTTTATAACATGTGTTTTATACAAATATATGTATAGTACCCCTAGTGTAGCCCCATTTCAGGGGCTTCTTCCCCTCCCCTTCCTACTGGCAGGTTGATTACTGGGAGGGAGAGAGGTTGCCTCTTATCACTAGATGAGAGCTCTAGTGCTAACCCTAAAGGGATCGTCACCAGGATTTTTTAGTATGTTCCCTTAGAACAATTCATCAGCCTGCCTTTGTTCTTTTTGTGAATTGCTGTTCCCATTTTGTGGTTCTTCTGAGATCCCAGCATCAATGGGAGGTGAGAGGTATTGAAGTGGTGGGCTTTTGTAGCAGGTATCCAAGCAGAATCCACTTTTATCCTTCCTATTTGTCTACTTTTTCTGTCTGAGATTTGTAGTAATGGAAACTAACACAGGTGGGCAAACTACCTGGGCCAGCCCACAACTTGTTTTTGTAAAGCCCACAAGCTAAGAATGTTTTTTTTACATTTTTAAGTGAAATTTTATTGTATTTAGAAATCTTTAAAACCATTCTCAACTCTCAGGGCAAGCAGCAGCCGGATTTGGCCCTCCACCCATAGTTTGTTGACCCCTGGACCACCCTGTCTATTCCATGCATGTCTTGAGTCTGACTAGATATATTCTTTATCCTCAGGGCTTTCCTATTTGAGTTGTTAGATATATTTTTCATAGATCGTGGGATCTCAGATTTTGAACTGGAAGAGAGGTGATTAAGTCCAACACTTCCTTCTCATTTTTCAGATGAGGAAACCAAGGCACAAAGTAGCAAAGTGACTTGCCTAAGGTCACGACACATGTCTAAGACAAGATTTGAACTCAAGTCCAATGGCCTATCCACACCACTCTAGAACTGAATCCCACTGAGTAGACTGTAATATTCCGCAACTTGATGCCATTGGTACAGTGAAAGAAGCTCCATCATAGCAGACTGGACCATCTTTTGGGAATCCCTCTTCAGTGTTGACATGGGCACCATGTTCTGTGCATGGTTGTTGTGTAGTCATTTTCAGTCGTGTCTGACTCTTCCTGACCCCATTTGGGGTTTTCTTGGCAAAGATACTGGAGTAGTTTGCCATTTCCTTCTCCAGCTCATTTTACAGATGAGAAAACTGAGGTAAGTAGGGTAAAGTGACTTGCCCAGGGTCACACACAGCTAGCAAGTATCCGAGGCCAGATTTGAACTCAGGTCCTCCTGACTTCAGGGCCAGCATTCTATCCACCGGGCCACCTAGCTGTCCTAGGTGCATGGTTCCTAGTATATGATGACATCAATAAGGTGAATAAGCAGAAAGGCCCAAGAACCTTCTCTGTAGCTTATTGTAGTGGCAGGTGCCTTGGCCTAGGAGTAGGCTTACCAAAATAAAAACGCAAAGGAAAAAAAGGACCATTAACCACTGAGTGCCCCCCATGCAATTACTGACTTGCCATCCCCTACTAATCCCTAGTCCAGGGGTGTGGAGCCTGTGGCCTCAAGGCCCTCTAGGTCCCCAAGTGCGGCCCTTTGATTGAATTTGTTCTGTGAGTTTTGGATTCAGAAGGCCACACTTGAGGACCTAGAAGGCTACATGTGGTCTTGAGGCTGCAGGCTCCCCACCCCTTCTAGCCTGTCTGGTAGACTGCTTAGAGGTCGGTCTAACCCTGCTACATTTCATTTCAACTCATAAAATACTGGAAGAATTGTCTTGACATTATTTGGACTGTTGATAATATTAGATTATTATGAAAATATATAGGCTTTACTGTTTTCTGAAAATCTATTATGTAAACTACTGGTTATTCCTTTCAGCTACTGCCAACACTTGCCAAAAATGTGCTCACATGTCGATCTACAATAATTAACAAAATACAAGACTCACTTTGTTAAATTACACATCGAGACTCCAACCTGGGCCTCTTTGACATCTGTCTGTGTCTTCTCTGTGATCCTCCATATTTTCACAGAAAGACATTCATCACTGACCCCTCACGCTGGCAGGCCCAAGGGAGCTGCAGACAATTTGTAGGAGTGATTCTGCTTGTCTCTGTGCTCTTTGAGAAAAAACGACTTGATGAGAATTTATTTTCTTCCCTTACCTTGAGCTGTGTCCGGTCAAGGCACAGGTGAACTTTGAATTGCTACTGCTCAACTGTTTAGCCACATCCTACTCTGTGTGTCCCCATATGGGGTTTTCTTGGCAAAGATACTGGGATGCCTTATCATTTCCTTTGCCGGTGGATTTTAGACAAAGAGAGGTAAAGTGAGTTGGCCAGGGTCATGCAGCTAGTGTCTAAGCCTGTATTTGAACTCAAGTCTTCCAGACTCTAAGGCCAGCCATCTACCTGCCCTGGAGTCAGGAAGACCTAAGTTCAAATCCAGCCTCAATCATTTACTAGCTATGTGACCCCTAGGCAAGTCACTTAATCTCTGTTGACCTCAGTTTCCCCAGCTGTAAAATGAGGTTCATAATACCACCTCCCTTATAGGTAGGGTTAAAGCAAGGCTCAAATGAGATAGTTTTTGCCAAGCACTTAGCACAATGCCTGGCACATAGTAGGCATTTTATTGTGGTTGTTGAGACATTTCAGTCATGTAGGACTCTTGGTGACCCCATTTGGGGTTTCCTTGGCAAAGATAACGGAGTAGTTGGTCATTTCCTTCTCCAAGTAGTTGGCACTTAATAGATGTTTCTTCCCTGCCTTTCCCTCGATCCATCCCCTATTTTCAGGCTGTCCTCTCCTATTCCCATGCCTTCCCCCTTCCTCTCCCTCCTTCTTATAATAGACTTCTCCTGTCTCCCTGGGGTCCTTGTCTACATTTCAAGGCTCTACAGAGATGCTACCCCAAAGTGAACCTTCCTCCCCTTCAATTCCTCAAAGCCCTTGGCCCTGACCTCTCCTTTCTACTTACCTCGCAGACCCTTGTCTCTTATTTACTTGTGCACAATTCTCCCCTCTCTCCCCCACCTCCCATTCCATTATGTGTCATATATGCTGTATGTCTTCCCAGTGCTTACACAGTGGCGACATTAACTCTTGTTTGACTGTTGGGGGTGGGGGTGTTGTTGAGCCCCAAATCTAGATCCATATTTAGGTAGTGTTATGTATACTCAGTGTGTTGTCAATGTTACTATAACTGTGCCTTGGATGGCAGGGTATGAGACTGTCACAGGCACCATTTGGGTGGCATTTTCTTTATGATAACTCAATTGCCTATTGAATGACAACTTTTATGCTTGACTCTCTCTCTCTCTCTTTCTCACTCTCTCTCTGTCTGTCTGTCTGTCTCTCTCTCTCTCTGTCTGTCTGTGTCTGTCTGTCTGTCTGTCTCTCTCTCTCTCTCTCTCTCTCTCTCTCTCTCTCTCTCTCTCTCTGTCTTATTTCTCAAACATCAGTGGTTGACCTAGGGAATAAAAAATAGTTTTGCCAGTGTTTTCAGTACAGACTTGACCCTTCCCTCTCCCTTGATTCCCATCAGAGCCAGAATGAAGACTGGGCCACCAGGGCTTTGCCTCAGGGCATCAAATTTAGTTAATATTCATGCAATGAACACTCAGGTACCTTAACTCTTTCAATAATATTTTAAACATTTAAATAATATACATTATATCATAATACAATATAAAAATTATAAGATAATATTTTTTTAAAAAAAAACAGAGCTAACCAAGTTAGCAAGAATAATTAGTTAATATAAGCTACCAGAAGTTCCCTCCCCTGACTCCAATACCCAAGCACAGGTCTCCCTGTCCTCCCTGTCCCCAACTAAATTTATCTTTAAAAGCTGATTTGAAGGGTACACTTCATTCTAATTGGCCCTGTTGCATTTTCTGGCAGTTATCCTACATAGGAAAATACTGAGTAGCTACTCTACTTCTCTCCACCCCAGCCCCCTCCTCAATGATTAATCAGTCACCAGATTCCACTGAATATTTCTCACATCTTCCAAATATCAGCCCCCAGTGATTTTTTTGCCCTTTCTACTATGCTCATTCAGGCCCTCCTTACCTTAACCTTCCCCACTCTGTTGTCATAGACTTCTGGGCTATGTTACACTTCCTCCTCCATTCAAATCCCTTCTTCTGGGTGGGTAAGCCTCCTAAAACACCACTACCAATATCATCATTGTCATACTCCCATCCTGAACATCCTTCAAGGGTTTTCCACTGCCTTCAAGATACAGGCCAAACCCCTTGAATGGCATTCAAGGCTCTGTGTACCATCTGTTTTCAATTAATATTAAATCTTATATGCTAATATTTCCTTCTATATAGGTACCCTGCTCCAAATAGTTTTACACCTTCTCTCTCAAGCCATGTGCTTTTAAAACCTTTTGTGATTCCACATGTGCTTTTTCTCTTACCTAAAATGTTGTCTTCTCTATTGTTGCTGCTGAGTTGTTTTTCATTTCTGTTCAACTCTTGGTGTTCCCATTTGGGGTTTTCTTGGCAAAATACTGGAGTGTGGTTTGCCATTTCCTTCTCCAGCTCATTTTACAGATGGGGAAACTGAGGCAAACAAGGTTAAGTGACTTGCCCAGGGTCACACAGCTAATAAGAGTCTGAGGCCAGATTTGAACTTTCAAAAGATGAGTCTTCCTGATCCTGGTTTTGGCTCGCTTCTCTTTCTTGGCCAAACACCAGGATCCTATAAAGCTTCACTCATATCCAAACCTTCCCTGATTATCCTACTTCAACTCAATGTGTTCTGCCTTTGAATTACTAACACCTACTCTGGTATAACCCTTATCCTGTCCTGTATAGTAACTCTTAGAGGCAACCCCAGAGCACTGGCCTCAGACACTTACTAGCTGTGTGATCCTGGGCAACTCACTTAACCTCTGTTTGCCTTAATCCACTGGAGAATGAAATGACAAGCCACGCTAGGATCTTTGCCAAGAAAACCCCATATGGGTCATAAAGAGTCAGAAACAACTGAACAGTAATTCTTAGTATTATAATATATGTTGTATCAACACACATTATTGCATAAGCCCTGACGGGCATTTGTTCAATCATTAAACATTTCTTATAAGAGCCAACTACCTTGGAATGTACTGAGTTAGATACCAAGCATGATATAAAGACAAACTCCTTTATGGAACTGATAAGCTAGTGGTAACAGCAAACATTTAGATAGTATGTTACACACATCTCATTTAAAACTCACAGAAACCATGGGAGGTAGGTACTGAATTATTATTAATAGCAATAGCATGTATATATAACTTTAAAAGTTATAAAGCTCTTTTCATGTATCATTACATTTTGTCTTCACAATATTGTAATAGTTCTTATGTTTGTCTTTCTTCATTAAAGAAGACCATACCATCACAATAACCTATCAGATAAGTTCCATTATTATCCCCATTTTACAGATGAGGAAACCAAGGCTAAGAGAAGTTATATAACTTGCCCACAGTCACTGCATCAGGATTTGAACTAATGTATTCCAAGCTTCCAGTGTAGCTCACTATCCACTGGGGGACCCCTATCGTCCCTATTTTTGCAGATGAGGAAGTTGAGGCTTGGAAAGAATTCATATTTATCTAAATAATCTAAATTGGGGACGAGGGCAAGGTGAGCCCATATACTTCCCTTCATCTCCCTATGGACCTCACATAGTCACTGGGGTCCTTGAAACTGATGACAAAGCCATAACTCTTGGTTTTGTTGGTGCATTTATCCCAGATAACTCCAGCTTAGAGGAAGGAGGGGCATCGGCTCAAGGCTGTGGCCAAAATGTGGTCACTTGAATTCATTAGCATCGGAGACAGAGTTGGAATCCAAGTCTTTCCTGACTCCCAAGTCTCACAGTCTTTCCACTAAAGGAATTGTAGGAGCAGTAGAACATGTCAGTCCATTATATTTTTCTAGCACATTGTTACATTGCCTCACACATATAAATATCTGTAGACCAAATGAATGAACATCTTCAGTTTTCCAGGATGATTTTTGTCATCCTCAACTGTACCAATCAATCACTGTTTTGAGTTTAGTCACCCTACATGGAAAAAACCCTGAGAGAGTAATTAGATCTAAGCAGAAACTTAGGTCATGAGACTCATCAAAGTTTAACTCATTTTGTAGGGACAAGAGAGCAAAAGTCCTTGAATTTTTCAGCACACCTGTTATCAGCAGGACCTTCTTTCATATTTGAAGTCCCCACCCTGCTAACCTGCTTTTGACCTTTGAAAACAAGTTGAAGGGCCAAGAATGTCCTGGCTCTCCAAAGAAGAGGGAAATGGTTGGGAGGGGCGAGGGGGGGAGGCAAGGATCCCTTCAAGTGGTTTCTCTTACCAAGAAGGATTGCTTGTCAGGTTTATATACTTATCTCTTTTATTGGATTTTTTTCCCCAGCCTTGGGCTTGCTGCCACTGGGGTTATGCAAAATAAAATTCTCATCTTGCAATTCATTTAGGGCCAATGATGATAAAATTGGCGCCTGCTGTCTTGTCCCTGAAGTTCTGTCGATTTCAATTTGGTGCAACAAACATTTATTAATCCCTAGGCACTTTGGGGGTGGAGAAGAGAGAAAGATGATGAAAAATAAAGAAAGGCTCACTTGTCATCCTACATCATAGAGCCATAGAAAGTTATAGCTAGAAGATACTTTAACTATCATTTTGTCCAACTCTCCTCATTTTTCATATGAGGAAACTGAGGTCTAAAAAAATGAAATGTTTTCATTTAGTAACTACTGCATTTTTACTGACCTTCCAGAAAGGAGATTTTATGGAAACACGTTAATGTTTAACATTTACCATGGGAATGGTGAATATACTGTCCTTCAAACTACGGTATATTCTGTGATTTGGTATGGGTAAGAGAAGAAGGTGTTTCTAATTAAGCAAAGAGTCACATAACCCAACTCCACCCCCCTATCACCAGTTAGAGCTACAAGGTTTACAGTTTTTATATATATATATATATTCTCACTTGAGCCTTATAACAAACATTTGAGTCAGTTTTACAAATGTTATGTTTCTTGTCATTTGCTCATGGTTCCAAAGCTAGTGTCAGCTTTCTTCTTGTGTCAAGTTCAATAATCTTTCCATTATACAACACAGTCTCTTATCAATCTGGGAGAGTTTTAGTAGCTGGTTCCAGAGAGTCAGTATTGAGTAAGCAGGGCTTTGGGTTACTACTCTTCCCCTCCGGTGACCAATAGCTGGTTAATAAATAGATCAATTATCTCTTATTGGTATTTCCCATGAAGAGTTGTTGCAATCTTTTTAAATAATTCTCTATGGCAAAGAACAAACTAGGGATTAAATGCTAAATCAAATTACTACCCATTCTCTGATTCTTTGGTGACAACTTAATATCCCACCCTGAAGTCCAACAGACAGAAGCATTAGACCCCCAGATCTATACAAACTGTCTAGGTGTAAGTTCTGGAACAACTATCAAACTTTCCTCCCTGGGATTTTAACATTCTATACGATTTAATAAGCATTTATTAAAGTTCCTACTTCCCGGGGCACGAAGCTGGGTGCTACAGATACAAACAAAAACATTCTTTGCTCTCACGGAGTTTATATTCTATGGTGAGGGAGACAAGCCTTATACATAAGATAGCGGGAGGAAGAAACATTAGCCATTGGGGGAGGAGGGGAATGTTTCTCAATGAGCCAAGCCTTGAAGGCAGAGAAGGACTTTGTGAGGTGGCGATGAGGATAGAGGACTAAGTAATGTGCTAGGGATGGAGCACAGCCTGGCAATGGACACATAGGTGAGAGATGGGGAAGAGCAACTTCAGGGAACATTTGGTTGTTTTTCATTTCAGTCCATTTGGAAATGTGTGAAGGGGAGGAATGTGAAACAAGTCTGGGGGAAAAAAATAGGTGGGAGCCAGATAATGGAAGACCTAAAATTACCAGTGGATAGAGTGCTGAGCCTGGAGTTCACATCTGGCCTCAGACCCTTCCTAGCTGTGTGACCCTGGGCCAGTCATTTAACCTCTGTTTGCCTCAGTTTCTTCATCTGTAAAATGAGCTAGAAGGAAATAGCAAACCATTCTGGTATCTTTGGCAAGAAAACTCAAAAACGGGGTCATGAACAGTCAGACATGACTGAAAAATGACTTAAGTCACAACAAAATGCCAGAGCTGTGGAGCTGGTCTTCTACAATCAATGGGAAGCCACTGAAGGTTTAAAGTGGACCCATCATTTTTAATACTATGACATATAGTTGTATAGCCATGACCAGTTGATAACTATCTTTCATATCCTCAATTTAAGAGAGGCAGTGAGAAAGAAAATGGCTAGAAGGCTGGCCCTGAAGCCAGACGACTGAAGCCTCCACATCTGAAACCCGCTGGCTACTTAACTCTGGACAAAGCATATAATTTCTCAGTTCCCTAGGCCTGAGGGCTCCAACATGTGGGCCACATTACAGTCATCAACACTTCCCAGTGAGGCAAAATCAGATGGAAATGGCATTGGGAGATATTTCACAATAAAAATACAGTGAAATAGATAATATTAAGATGTGGTTGCTCAGAGGGATCCTTCTGTATGAGACTTAAACTGCATAGAAGGCGCTGGCCTGCACTGTAGTAGGAGTGTCTTGGCCCTGAAGTTCTCTGTCGCTGACATCACAGATTTAATCCTTAGTCCCCTGATTTTAAAAGGACACGTTACAGTTGGGGCGTTGGAGCATATTGGTTAACTATTTCCCAGTATTGACCCCAGATTCCTCAGTGATGTTTATTCTGAGAGGAGTGGGGTTTTATAATAGAACTCTAACTGGGTTTTATTGCTGTTGCTTCAGGCATGTCCGACTCTCCATGGCCCCATTTGGGGTTTTCTTGGCCAAGATATTGGAATGGTTTGCCATTTCCTTCTCCACCTCATTTTAAAGATGAGGAAACTGAGGTAAACAGGATTACGTGACTTGTCCAGGGTCACACAGCGAGTCTGAGGTTGGATCTGAACTCAGATCTTCCTGACTCCAGGCCTGACAATCTATCCATTGTGTTACCTGGTTGCTAACGAGAAGGACAAAGAATAAGTTTTGTTCCGTCGTTTATCACTCATGTCCAACTTTTCATGACCCCATTTGGGGTTTTCTTGGCAAAAATACTGGAGTGGTTTGCCATTTCCTTCTCATTTTACAGATGAACTGAGGCAAACAGGCTTAAGTAACTTACCCAAGGTTGCAAGGAGTCTTGACTCCAGACCCAGCACTCTATACACTGTGCCACCTAGCTACTGAATTCAAGTTCTAGGGCCTGTCTGCGTAACTTTAGACAGATCACCTTAATCTCCCCCAGCCTGTGTCCTCATCTTCAAGCTGAGTTTTCTACCACGTGTACTACCCACCTTATAGGGCCATGGGGAGAATCAAATGAGATGCATGTCAGCTGCTTTCTTTTGATTACTCCATAATAACAAAGTAGTCAAGATCAGGCAAAGATGGAATATTATAAACACTTGAATAGGATTCTAGACTTGTTTACTTGGAGGAGGGAAAGTTCCCTCCTGGAATAGATGTTATTGATGTTGTCTTTTCACATTCCTTCTGTTGAGAGTTTCTGACTAAAGTTCTTTTTAGCCTCTCCAACAGCCATCTGTCTTCCACAACAAACCATCATTTTTTGAAAAAAGCATTTGACCTTTGTACAAACTGTATAAAGGAATATTATTTGTAAAATGTATGAGATCTGGCATTAGACTATTAAGTGTCTAAGTATTTCTGAAAATTAACCATGAGTCCTCATAATTCTTATGCATTTTGAAATATTCATCCTGAAAAATTAAAAAAATTGTGTTTAAAATGGAAATATTTTGCCTTGTGGTCATATACAGCGTGAACACTAAGGTGTGTTAGCTCTCTGAAATTAGTAGTAGAAAAGGGTAGAACATGTTCTGGTGGGACAGGGAGGGTTTGGGGTTTTTTCTCTTCTATTTCCTGTTCCCAGTGTTGCATTTTCATTATATATCAACTGCTACTTTAAAAGACCACTTAGTCTTAATTTCGTCTTTTCTCTATAAAGGTAGAAACCTGTGGGTTCTTGTTGTGGGAAGATTTCCAAGAGAACACAGAATTGGGGTCCCAGAGTTCAAGTACATCGCTAACATGCATGGAGACGAGGTATGTATGAGATCTGTTTCCAAGAGAATCTTACTCTGTGTGCATTGCCACAGTTGGCTTATACTTGGGATTGCTAAATTCCTAACTGAATCTCAAAAGGATATAGGGGACAGTTAACAGTTCTGAAATGGTATCACTGACCAGCCAGTCTTTCCATCACTGGTTGCATATTTACTCATTTCCCCAACTCCTGAAGATGGTAGAATAGTCCTTGCTCACCATGGCCCCTTCCATGGTCTCCCTTCTCAGTTACACCCTTTGAGATCCATCCAATACATATTTAGCACCCAATCCAAAATTCTGGTGGCTGTTATCTACCAACCTCCAGGATATATCTTCTTCTTTCCTTCCTTCCTTAATGAGTTCAGTTTCTGGTTCAGAGTCTCTCTCCTTTAATTTCTGCCCACATACAAGGAGACTTCAACATACATATTAATATATTCTCAAACTCCCTAATTTCCCAGTTACTCAACTTACTGACTACCCCACCTCATCTGCTCACAGAGATTGCTATACCTCTCATCTAGCCAACACCCACAAGAGTTTCGCTTCCATATTCAACTCTGAAATGCCTTTATCTCATTATAATCTTTTACTGCTCAAACCTTCCCTCTGCTTACAGCTTCTAACTATTTTTTATCCTCACTGTGATTTCCAATCCTTTTACCCCTTAGTTGTTTTTCTTTTTTCAGGCCATCACCCCAGCACTTAGGTGCTTTATAAATGTTTATTGGCTGACCTCTGCACCAATTACACGTTAGCCCCTTCCTCGTCTATAATACTTGGTAAACCAATTCAACTTTATAGTGTTGTCTTTTCTTGAATCCCTTGCATTCTTAAACTGTCATTGATCTAACCATAGAAATCTTTCCCACTCCCCTTTAATGCTAATGCCTTGTCTCTAAGATTACTTCCAATTTATCTGAAACATATCTTGTGTGTAGGTGATTCTGTGTTGTAAGTTTTAAGTTCTCTAAGGAGGAACTAATATTACCTTTCTTGGTTTTCTCAGCACTTGGTACAGTACCTGTAGGTGCTTAAATAAGCATTTATTAATGCTTGACTAGTAGAAAGAGACACAGCCGTTGTTTGTACATGATTTCTTATTAATCTGAGAAGCTGGGTCAGAGTCAATCCTCAAGTGCTCTTGAATGTTTACCGAGGCAACATTCCCTTTTTAATTTTTTTGAGAGTAAAAGATCCATGGGTTCCATACACCAAGCCCTAGGAATCTACCCAATGGAGTTTGGCTAAGGAGTCCTATTATACTGACATTATATTTAAAATCAAGAGATTTAGGAGCAAAGTAGTCAAAGCAAGGGATGCTTTGAAAAAGAAAAATACTCTAACTCAACATGGAATATTTTCTACATCCTTGAAATAAAGGATGTTTAATGCTCTCTTGGGCTTATAGTCCAAAGCACCTGGCTTCTCTTCCAGTTTGCCAATGATGGGATCTATTACAGAACAGTCATCATTTCATCATTCTTTATCTTTCCCAACCCAATATTTTGCAATGGAATTGAAGGTGTCTCCTAATGATTGTCCCCATTCCCTCTGCAATATTTTAAGTATGTGGCAACCTGAAGTGTTTTTCTGTTCTTTCAGAGTCACGTGGGTGGATTTATATTGGTAACATCAGTCATTCATGGGGAGGAGAAAGGTAGTTCCCAGTAATAAATATAAACAGGAAAAAAACTGTTCTCCAGTATATAGTACCCTACAAAATATACTGACTGTTAAGAAATGTTAAGTTGCAGGCATACCTCTGACTTTACAATAGGGTTGAATTGTTCTGACATTATTTCCTGTCTTAGCTCAATTCTTTACTCCCCTACTCCCACTAAAAAAAAAAAAAAGGCAAGGCTCTATGTAAACAGCACCCATCCTCATGACATAACCTACCTCTCCTTGATGAGTCTTTAGGCATACAGCCTGTCAGGATTGTCTTTATTGATGGAACTCAGAGACCAATTCCTCCAACTACAGCAGGATAGATCCCTATTCAGGAAAGCTGGAAGTTGCAATCCATGGTGAAAATGTTGCCAAGTTTTACCATACTGTTCCTTATGCACTGGCATCATTAGCATCATTGGTCTAGGTCAAGAGAGAAGCATTTTTTAATCAAAATGACCATTTTCCCTCTCCCCCCTAAAAAAGTATTTCTTCAACAAAATTGTTGGAATGATTACAAACAACACAGACTGCAACCAACCTTCCTTTTCACTATCTAACCTTGGGTGAACATAGACCTCCTGAATCTCTATTTAATAGAAGACATATGTTTTTCCACTTAGCCCAGAATTCCCACTGCTTCAGAGGTAGCAGCCTGTTACTCAGAAGTTAACCCTCTGAACTCAAAATTCAAAAGCAAAACATGCTAGGGGAACTCTTCCTCCCCCCTCCCCCTCTCTCTGTCTCCATGAAAACATCTTCCATCTTTTCAGTAGCTTTCTACTACTCTTTGCTGCATTGTGCCCTTTTAGATCAGCACTTCATAGGAAGTCCTGTCTGAGTCTGAGAAACTCTTCAGTCTGTAGGGGGAATTTTTGAAGCCAGACAACAAATACTCACTTGTCTTTCCCAGTTAGTACCAGTGTATTTGAATGAACAAGACTCATGTTAAAAAATCTGTTTACCCACGTACCTTGTCCTGGAGGTTTCCAGGAGCTATGTACCAGTAATGGGAGCCCAGAGAGAAGATGACATTCTCTCAAGCAGGACCAGCAGTGTTGGAAGGCAAAGCAGCATCCACATTATTGGAGATGCCTTCTTTTGGAAGGATGGATGGGAGGATCATCAGTAATCTCCAGTAAAATCCTGCCCTTTCTCCTTCCCTCACTGCCCAAGCTGTCCCTAGTTGTCCCAGATGTGATTGCACATCTGGGGGAAAAATACATCTTTATTTTTACTGAGCTGTAACTGAAATTTAGCATTTCTTTCAATTACCAATGTAAACCACGAATCACAGTTGTATTAGGTTTCACCACACTGCCAGAGAAATCCAAGATCCCAAATAAAAGTGAAACGCCCCTCACTTAGAGCCTCAAAGTTCATATAAACAATTCCTTTAATAAATTCCCTCCCTCAAAGCAGATAAAAGCTACTGTTCCCCTAAAACAAACAATAAGGAAGTTCCCTAATGTCTTAGGAACATATCCCCAACAAAGGCTCAAAACTGCCATTATATACTTCATTTTAAAATTTTAATATAATTTATTTTTTCCCCAAATATATGTTTTACATTTGGGATTTTTTTTTTAATTTTGAGTTCCAAATTCTAATGCTCCCTCTCTCCCTTCCCTGCTCCTTGAGATAGTAAGCAATCAGATATACATATACAATCATGTAAAACACTTCCAGATTAGTCGTATTGTACAAGAAGACTTGAATAAAAGAAAAAGAATGAAAGAAAGTGAAAAATAGCATGCTTTAGACTGTATTCAGAAAATATCAGTTTTCTCTATGGAAGCAGATGGTATGCTTCATCATTAGTCCTTTGGAATTGTCTTTTGGACCATTGTATTACCGAGAATGGCTAAGTCATTCACAGTTCTTCATTGTACAGTGTTGCTATTTTGGTGTACAACGTTCTCCTGGTTCTGTTCACTTCACTTTGCATCAGTTCGTTTAAGTCCCTCCAGGTTTTCCTGAAAACATCCTGCTCATTATCATTATATATTTTGTGCCAAAGGGTGCACAGCTGTGTACAAGTCAAATCTGGCTAGGGGCAAAGTTAACTCAAAATGCCCCAGGTTGACTCCACAAAAGCCTTTGCTAACTATAGTGGTCATTAGTGGTATGGAAGTGTGGGGATTAGCACCTGTAAAACAGGTGCTGTTATTATTCCTATTTCATAGCTGAGGAAATTCTGTCACTGAGAGGTTAGGTGATTTGTCTAGGACAAGTGTCTAAGGAAGACATCATTTGAACTCAGGGCTTCTGAACTCCAAGCCCCTTTTTTGTGTGGTGGACCTAGTTTAAGAATAAAAATGCACAAAATAAAACACATAGGATTACAAAGACCAATTTTATTGTAATAGTTATCAAAATAGTTTTTAAAGGACCCTATGTTAGAAGAGGGTGTCTAGGTGATGTGCATGGAGTGCCAGGCCTGGGGTCAGGAAGGCTCATCTTCCTGAGTTCAAATTCGGCCTCAGACACTAGCTATGTGGCCCTGGGCAAATCATTTAGTTTGTCTCAGTTTCCTCATCTGTAAAATGAGCTAGAGAAGGAAATGGTAAATCACTTCAATACCTTTGCCACAAAAATCCCAAATGGGGTCATGATGAGTCAGACACAAGTGAAACAACTGAACAGCAATGAAATGTTATAAAAACCTTTTTCAAACTCGGGTCTTTTGACTCGATATCAGACAATATTGCAAAAATGGAAATAACCCCATATGTGAATACACATTTTTCTATTCTTCCTCAAAACAGTGATGGAACAGATACTTAGAAGCTCTAGCTTCTTCACTGTGTTTTTATGATACTACAGCCATGATTCCCTTACTCCGTCTTTGAACCACCCAATCATGATTCATGTCCTGTGACCCAGAGGTGTCGAACCTCCAAAGTTTGGCCAGAAGCATATTAAAATGTAATTGAGAAATACTGAACCAAAATAAATTTTAAAATGCAATAGAACATGAATGAGCTAATATGTGGTTTTCTAAGTCAATATGTGTAAGGTTTAGTGGCAACAGTTTCTATTTGAGTTTACTTGGCTGTAACCTGTGCATAGGTGTACCCTAAGGCCAGATGGCACATTCTACCATGCCAGTCTCTGAGTCTTTATTTGGCTTTTAAATCTATGTAACCAATCCTCAGTTCCCTCCTGAATTTCAGTCCCATATGTCAAATTGCCTGGTGGATGTTCTATGGATCGTCTTAACCTCAATCAATTGAATTGATCTTTTCTCCAGAGCTAACTTGTTCTTCCTACTTTCTTTCCTATTCCACCATTTTCCCTGGTCATCCAAGTTCAAAACCTAGGAGCCATGCTCTGTAGACACTAATTGACAATGGTTATACATTCTGTTTCCTCACCATCTCCTGAATTCCGTCTTCTTGGCTTTGTTTCCATTCCACCACACTTGGTGTCAGGTTCTCTTGCCTACATTATTTCCATATCTCTCCCTCTCTGATCATCTTCCGCTTGGCTGTCCACATTACTTCTAGGATAAAATCCAGACTCTTGTTAAGGAACCCTTCACAGTCTGGCTGTAGCCTAACTAGTCTGAGCATGCATTTTTCCCTTTCACAAGGGCAGCTAGATGGATAGAGCACTGGACCCAGAGTTAGGAAGACCTGAATTCAAATCCATCCAGACACTAGCTGTGTGACCCTGGGCAAATCACAACCCTGTTTGCCTCAGTTTCTTCATCTGTAAAATGAGCTGGAGGAAGAAATGACAAACCCCTCCAATACCTTTGCCAAGAAAACCCCAGTTAGATCACAAAGAATCAAACACAACTGAAATGACTGAACCCCTAACCCCTCCCTCACAAGCTTCATATGTCAACCAAACTGGCACACTTAGCTATCTTCAGGACACAACCATTCACCTCTTAACTATATCCCTTTGTGAGAGGAGAAGTGAGGCTGGTGACCTGCACAGCCCTCCCTTGGCCAAAACAAAGTCAAGCGTAAGTCATGTCATCATTTCTCTGATGGCATGGTCTTCTTCGGCAATGAAGGATGAACACAATATCCTTTGCACAGACTATCCTCCATACTTGTAAAAATCTCCCTCCTCCTGGAACCCCTATGTCCTTTGACACTCAATTTGCATGTCACTTCCTTTGATTTTCTTATTATTTCCCTCCTCCTCCCCTTCTCCACCAAAAAATACTCTGTATTATTTTTACATGTTTATATCATGTATATGTATAGGGTATGTGTGTATATATTTATATATATACATATATGTGTACATACATATGCATGTATTTTATATACATAGATATGTATCACGTACACCGATAGATATATATATATATATATGTGCACATACATAAATATGTATGTGGGTATGTTTGTGTATCACTTATCTGTGGATGTGTTATGACTCCCCAATAGAATATAAGCTTCTTAAGGACAGGCAGGAACTGCCTTATGTTTGTATTTATATCCCAGGCATTCAGAGAGGGTACCACATACAACAGGTGCTTAATAAAGAGTTGTTCGTTCATTACTTACTTAACTTTTGTGTACAAATTTCTTTCCCTTTCCCTACCTGGACTTGAGTTTGCTTATGTATAAAATGAGGTATTTTGAGTAGATGACACTTCCATCTCCAGAATCCCATGACTCTTCTGTAATTCCTAAGATTGTCTTACTCTAAAAAGGATAGTAAAAAAAAAGAAAGGGAAGGAAGGAAGAGTTGCACAAAGGTGTAATTGTACTTTAGTTGCTTTTCTTGCTTCCAAGGGAAGATGGGACCATAGTTAGAGTTTCTAAGTTAACATTACATACTGTTTTCCTGTCTATTAGGGGGGCAAGTGTCATTTTCTTTAGCCTGTGTCAGAGGGACTGAGTACCAAAATTGGCCATCATTCTACATGGTTTCTGCCTTTCTTTAGGGTTTTTTTCTCTTCCCTTCTCGTTCTGACTTAATGTTTAATTCTGACAAGGGTCACCATAGTTGAACACTTTGATCTCCAGATAATAGCCCACTGGTGCTATTCCTGAAGTAGTTTGCTAGTAGAAGTTTTTAGATAACTAAGTCTATCTAGTCAGAATGCCCATTAGTAGTGGGCCCTCTCTTCCCTCATCCCCTCATCCTCTCATGGGATCTGTCAATATTGGTAGCTAAGTGATGAGAGAGTCCACTTATAAAAGCACTGTCACCTAAAAAGGCACCCTCTTTTGAAAGTAGAGAGTGCAAATAATTTCTAAGATGAAACTTGAAAGGCAAATCTTAAACTTCCTTTCTCAAACATTAAGGCAACGAGGTATAGATAGGGTTTCTCCCCAGCTAATTTGGGCCCTGGCTTGCATATGAATATCCTCTACCAAAGGCATCTCACTTTGGAGTCAAACAAGGGATCATTATTATGTTTTGCTGCCAGTGATGCCTTCCTCTTCAGTGAATTTCTCCAGACTATCTTCCCTAATAGGAGGAATCTACCCCTCTGCCCTGAAATCAGAGGTATCCCTACCTTGTGAGCTCTCAAGAAGTCTGAAAGTCACCTCTACCTAGCTCTGTCTTACACATGTCCCCACGCTAACCCTATCTCTTTTGAAAATAGGCCTTCCTCTTGATTCCTTTCTTCGTGCTTGCCCATTTTGTTGAAGGAAAGGAAATGAAATTTTGAAAATGGAATTGTGGGGAAGAGGAGCAGGCTATGAATCAGAAATTTAAAATGGCAGAGCCAAAAAGACCAACTGCCCCCACCACCACCACACACACCCATCTGACCACATTCCTAAGAAGAAGACCTAAGGCAGGCTATTCCATTTTAGGCTCTTAACCCTTAGTAATGTTTCACTTTTATTGACCCCAAATCAGCCTTTGTAATTTCCATCCATTGAACCAACCTAGTTCTGCCTTCTGATATCAAGTAAAACAAAATCTAAGTCCCTCTTCTGTGTAACAGCCTATCAGATATTTGAAGACGGTTTATCATGATTCTTCCCACCCCCATTCCCAAAGGAGTCTTATCATCTCCAGGCTAAACATCTTCTTATAATGGAACTAGAAATACCATCATATTGGTCAACCTACTAGATGTCCATTAGCAGGCATTTTTTAAGCACCTACTAGATGGTAGAGGGCAACTAAGGTGGCACAGTGATAGAATGCTGGGCCTGGAGTCAGGAAGACTTGAGTTTAAGTCTAACCTCAAACACTTTGTGACCCTTACCAAGTCATCTATCCCTGTTTGCCTCAGTTTCCTCAAACAAATTACAGCAAACCGCTGTAGCATCTTTGCCAAGAATCCTCAAATGGGGTCACCAAGAGTCAGAAATGACTGAAGTGCTGGCTGTATCCTGCTTTATGCAGTATACATTTACAAAACTGTTCCTTGCCTTCAGTTATATAGGAGAAAATAACATTATATTTAAGTAAAGAAACATATACACAATAAATGCAAATAAAATGGCAGGGGGGTGTGTGCTAGCTATACAGCAGATTCAGAAAGGCCTCATGTTGGCCAGAACGCTGGAGTTGACCTTTGAAGAGACCTAGGGATTCTACAGAGCAGAGATGATGGAAGGTATGCCCCCCAGAACAAGCATCTGTCTATGCAAAGCCATGGAGATGGAAGATAAGATGTCATCCCAAAGCATTTTTGGGTATAGCCAGTTGTCTTTTTCCCAGGAATCATTTCAGGACAATCCCTTTTCTCATTATTTAATGAGCACTCAGATTAGCCAGAAGAATCAAGGCAGAGTGGCAATCAGGGACAGGACAAGGACTGAGTGATGAGTGCCCTATTTCCTACCTTCCTCCCTACCCTCAAATCTTTTAAAGTTCAGCAGCAAAACAGCAAGCTTGTCATCATTTTTATACAGTATTGCCAGTTTCCAGATAATCCACTGGGGTTGATCGTCTGAAAGATTTGGAGACAAGAATTACACAGGATGAGAAAGGTGCATCTGGGTCTCAATACTCACTGGCAGAGAAAATGCTCCCTGGGCAGAGATCATGGAGCAGTTGAGGAGTTGGAATATTGCCAGTTGAAGTACGTGGAGAAGGTACCCATGTAGTACCTTCTCTACGTACTCTATACTCCCTGCAAACATTTCTTCCTGTTTAGCACCAAAAATATTAAGTTGAATATTTTTTTAAATAGTCAAATTGTACTGACTTTTAGATAAATAATTTCTTGGAAAAATATCCCTGTTTATGTTCATTCTTCTAATTTTATAAGATCCTCCAGGGCATTAGATCTTCCTTCTGGGCAAATTGCCTGATTTACTTAAACTGTTGATTCAATTCTTAAAACTACTTTTCTGTGTGTGTGTGTGTGTGTGTGTGTGTGTGTGTTCTTTTTGTGTTAGTCACCTCCAGGCTACAGTTACTAAACATCTTGAATCTGTGGGTTTAGCAGGACCTCTTTTTTATTATTTTTTTAAAGCATTTCTCATAGAATTTGAGTCAGAGACTATTTTGTCCAGCTCATACCCACAGACAAATAATCTCTTTTGGAATATGTCTACTGAGTGGTCTTCCAGCTTTTACTCTGAGTCCTCCAATGAGGGAGATCCCACTGCCTTCTGAGGTTATTTGTCCACATTCGGGCAACAAGCATTGATTGAGTGCTAGGCTCTGTGCTGCATCTGGGGATGCAAAAAGAAACAAGAGACATGTCACCAACTAGGGACAAATAAGATATAGACAGAGTGAATTGGAGACCATCAGTCGAGTAAAAATTCTAGACTTCAGGGGAAAAGGTGGGATTTTAGCTAGAATTTTATAGAAGCCACATGGAAGAGGAGAGCAAGCATTCCAAGCATGGCAGACTGCCCATATAAATGCCACGAGTCAGGAGATGAAGTATATGAGGAAAAGAAAGGAGATCAGTATCTTCATTTCATTGTACCTGAAAGGGAGTTCCATTTTTGGACAGCTTTCATTGTTAACAATATTTTTCCTAACATTTTCCAATTGTTCATAGCTCTGCCTCCTGAAGCTGGCAGAACTAGACTAGTAGGTACATTTAACAGCCTTAATTTAGGCAGATCCTTCCTTGAAGACAGTTGTCCATCATGTTCCCCTCCCCACCCTATCTTCCATTTCTTGGACTAAGGATCAACTGAGTCTTCTAAGGCATGACATCATCTCGAGGGGCTTCACCATCCTTGTGTTGCCACTGGACCCTCTCCCACTTATCCACATCCTTCCTGATAGGTGCTGCCCAGTTCTGTTCAGTATCTTCAAAAATCTTTTGGATAAAGTAATAGGTTTGATTTTTCTACTTTGACAGCCTAATTGCCCTAAGTTAAAGGAACAATATTAGGCCTTGTTTACTTTAACTATTGCATTTCCAGCATTTTCTTTGGAATAAATAGTACCCATCAGCTGTTCACTTATACTTCATGGCCTACCTGTAATTCAAAGCTCATTTGGGTGGTACCCTAGGGTGACAGATTGGTTCTTCCAAAGACCAAAATAGCATTTCCAAAAATCTGAGGACTTCTTTCATGTACACTACCAAGCAGGTTGTATTTTTTTTTAATTTTAGGAAATTTGTGGGAGCCTAGAGCATTGGAGCTGGAAAGGATTGTAGAGGCCATCTAATTTAACCTCATTTTACAGATGAGGAAACTGAGGCCCAGAGGCCTCAAAGAGTGGCAGAGCCAGGACTTGAATTCAGATTCTCTGTCTCCAGCCCCTATAGTCTTTCCAGTCTAGCCCAATGTCTCTTTTCTTTATAGAACACGTGTTTGTCTCTCTGGTAGATACCAACCCTTTTACCTGAATTGAGCTAAAACTAATTGCATGTTTAGTTTTTGAGGTTCCTTAATACAAAATACATATACTTTGCAGTTACATAATACATAGTATATTTACATTTGTGAAAGGCAAAGTCCCCAAGAGCAGGAATATTTTTTCTCTGCATTTGTATCCCCAGCCCCTCACAGAGTACCTAACACATAACAGGTGTTTGATTGATTCATTCTGGAAACTTCAAAAACGAATTGCCAGCTGCTCTATCCAGAGACTTTTGTCAGTCACTCATTCAATGAGAGGTTCCTAATCTGCAGCTGTATTATTACTAAAGTGATTTTCCACTTCACTGTAACTTAATTATATGTACTTTGAGTACTCAAAATATAATAATGTGGTTATAAACAATGACATTTTTATGAATTTCAACCACCATCTTGATTTTGGACCCTAAAACAATATATTGAGCTCAATTTAAAGTTTACTCTTTTTTTTGTACCACAATCATTTTGCAGTATTTCCCAAACACATAGAACCCTCCCTTATATCAAAGAAAACCAGTTAAGTAAAGTCAACCAAAAACCCAGGAACCGCATCTGATAATATATGCAACGTTTCACAGAGTCCACACCTCTCTCTCCCAAGAGAAGAATTCCCCAGGTATCACTCCTCAGAGGTATTACCTTCCTCTATTAGAACATAAGTTCCTTGAGGGCAAATATTGTAGCATAGTGCTTAGCTTCCCCATGTAATCCCCAATGCTAATCCCTTTTAACCTCATTTTCCTCATCTGTAAAATGAGAGTTGCATTAGGTGGCCTCCAATGTCGCTTCTAGCACTAAATCTATCATGTTATGAATTTTCTTAAATAGATATTTTTTAAAAATACTACCCATATAGTAGTGTGTAGGAAAGAAGTCCTCAGATTTTTGGAATGCTGTCCTGATCTCCAGTCTGTCAGTCCTCAAAAATAGATGATGCTATGGGCAGTGGGGTGGTACAGTGGGTACCAGGCCCTGGAGAACTTGAGTTCAAATTTGGCTTCAGAAATTTACTAGTTGTGTGACCCTGGACAAGCCACTTAACCCCTATTGCCTTAAAAAAAAAAGAAATAGATGATATCCCACTGATAGTGTGATATATATACATACACATATATACATACGCTTTTTCATTCAAAATTAGTTATATTTTGTCAGAATTCTGATGCTAAAGTCATAAAATTAAGCTAAATATTTATAAGTAAGACATGAAAATTTGTGGCATCTATTATATCTCTAGCTCCTCAAAAATGAGAAAGGACAAATTTGTTATACTGTCCTGAAATCCACTATTTCATATGCTAACAATATGTGGTTCAACCATTTCAACTGAACAAACATTTATAAACCACCTGTTTAGTGCTACGTGTAAAAAGACCAAAATAAAATAATCTCCGACCTTGAGGTTAACAACCTCTCTGAGGTATAATTATTTCAGCAGTTTAAAATAATATATAACCAGACACCACATTTTTGTTTTTATCACATTCAGTAAGATTCTGTTCATTTTTTAAAAACTATTTTGAGCTTCTAACCCTCTGTGAGCATTTTGTATTGGATGGAAAATGTTTTGCTGTCATTACAAACATTAGGAAAATTCAAATTTGGATTTTGTAATCTCTTCCCTTCTTTGTAACCCAACATGGTGTTGGTACTCACCTCTTTAAAAAGGCAAGCTTCTAGAAATTTAGCATGACATTGGTTCCTGTCTTCTACACATATACACACACACATGCACACATGCCCCCCACATACACGCACACACACATACACACACATGCATACAGACATACATACCCACACACATATACACGTGCACCATTTTTTCTTTCTATTGCCCAACCAAAAAATGCCCCCAAACACTTTTTCCCCACAGAAATTACTTGAATATAAGCTGTTGAGGCCTAGAATGCCCTAAGCAGGTGTTGCCTCAGAATAGACAGTTAAAAATTGTACCATTTATCTTTTTACTGATGTTTCTGTATTTTCTTTATTTGATCCTTTTGTATTTTTTTTAATTCAGCATTTTATTCTCCCTCACATCTGCCTCCCCCCACTGAAAAAGAAAAGGCAAAAAAACCTCAATCTTTTGTAACAAATAAGCAATAAAACAAATTTCCCTACTGGCCATGTCCCAAAATTCATCTTATTCTGCATATCAGTCCATCGTTGTTTGTCAGGAGGTGGATAGCATTCTGTCATTGATCCTCTCCAGTTACATTACCTGATGCTTTTGTTTGTGAAAAGAAAAATCAAATTATTGGCAAGAGGCTTTCTTAAGAGCATTGAGGGCTGAGGCGTGGGCAAAATCAGATACAAAAGAACTGAAGTGGAATTTTATTACATTACTCTATCAAACCTAAATTAACACCTTGTTCTGATCCTTTCTCATGGTGTAGAGAGTTCCTTGGGTTCCCAAAGGTTATTTCAGAGGGGCGTCGGCTCTGGTGTGCTTGCTAAGCTTAGGTAGACTTCAGAGTCTCTCTTCTAAGGACCAGTCCCCCTCAGTTTAGTGATTCATCACTCCATTGGCAGTAGGATGTGGCATTTTTTGAGGTCCTGCCGCTGTCATAGAACTATCATCTACGTGGGTAGAGGGAATGCACAAGCCCGGGAAAATCACTGATGTAACTGAGGTGAAATTTCATCTCAAAACTAGATGGCTGGGAGTCTAAAAAGAGAAAATTAAAAGAAGGGTTCTGTGGCTTTTGTCCCATCTTATTTTCATAACAACCAGTTTATGAGATCTCCTTTGTCATTCTAAACTAGGGGTTCATAAATGGTAGCCCATGAACCTAGGATTTTTAATAATTTTATAATTCATTAAAATTGATTTCCTTTATTAGTCTATGTATTTCATTTTGTGTGTTTAAAATCATCATTCTCAGAAGGGGCCCATATATTTTACTGAATTACCAGATGGGTCCATGAAAATTCAAACAAAAAGTGGTTAAGAGACCCCGGATCTCACCAGTCTCTTCTTTGTCTGGGTGTCTCTTTTTGATGAGACTGTCTTAAGAGAAATGATTATTAAATAACAAATTATTGGGGCGATCCAGGGCTTTTTCACTTCCTATATTCTTATTCTCTAGTAGATCAAACCAGCATCTGAAGGACATTGCTGATAATGAGTTTGAATTAACTTTCTCTTCATTCCCCTCCCAAGTGGGGAAGCCCATTGTCTTCTATTCAAGCTGGGCTTCCCCCTCACCTAAAAGTAGGTTCTTTGTCTAGATTGCCCAGGGCTGGGAACAAGAGTGATCAGTTATGTCCTTAGCTCCTCATTGGAATAGCTCTGCCTGTCATTATAATATTCATTCTCATTAATTGTTAACTACTCAGAGTTGATTGTCACCCTCAGGAACCCTCACTCTTCCAAGGGCATATAAGCATTGAGTGGGTTCCATGAGGGGTCTGGCATTCAAGCGTGTCACTAATCTCTTTCTATTAATTATCCACTAGCATAATTAATAAAAGTGACTAATTACCCAGAAACTATGTCTCTGAGACTTTTATATGCCACAGTCCTTTGGCAATACCTGTGATTTTTTTACTCTATTTTTCAATATGTTCCTGACACTGACTCCTTACTCAGACAAAACACTTCCATCTTTCATCTCTAGGCATTTCTTTCTGGCTGGAATTCCATGCCTGGAATGCTCTCCCTCCTCTCCAACTCTTGACTCCCCAGGCTTCCTTCCAAGTCTCAGTTTAAATCTCACCTACTATAGGAAACTTTCCCCATTCCCTCTTCATTCTAGGGTCTTTCTTCTGTTGATTATATCTGATTTATCTCGTATTCGCTTGTTTGTCCTTACTAGTACACATGTTTTCTTCTCTGTCTCTGTCTCTGCATGTGTGTGTCTGTATATGTATATATACATGTATATAGATAGATAGATAGATAGATAGATAGATAGATAGATAGATAGATATTTATATAATGAGCTCCTCAAAGACAGAGACTGTCTTTTGCCTTTTTTTTTATTTGCCCAGCACAGTGCCTGGAACATATGAGTGACTGAATGAGTTAAATTTATAAATCTCAACACTGCCTTTAATTCAGCCTGATGACACCCTTGCCAATTCGTGGAAGTCTTTTGCCCATCTGGTCTTGTGTTCTATGAAGGAGAAAATCCATGTGCCAGGGTGATATTCTGTGTCTTGGAATTTGGGGGCTGGTTTCACTCAACTCAGCTTTTCTTCTTTGTAGACTGTAGGACGGGAATTACTCCTCCAGCTGATAGACTACTTGGTTAAGAATGATGGGAAGGACCCTGAAATCACCCGCCTGATTAATAACACACGGATACACATCATGCCTACTATGAATCCAGATGGGTTTGAATCTATCCAAATACCTGACTGTTTTTTCTCAGAGGGCAGGTAATGGTTTCTCTGTGTATATCAGAAATTCTTCCCCTGGGGTGGGGGGGGGTCTATACACCTGTTGGAGAGGGGAGGAAGTTTGTTAACTTGGAAGGGGGAAAAAATTATCTATTTTCACTCACCTCTACTAAAATTTAACATTTCCTTCTTTTTCAAATTTTTCCTAAAACCATTATTCTAAAAAGTCCATAGACTTTTTGAGATTGCCAAAGGAATAATACAGCATGTGTATGTGGGTGTGGGTGCATACTTATGTGCTCGGCATATATGTGGTCCACTCATTACATATTCAGAACAGAATCAGTTATGTCAAAAGTGCTCCTGTGATACCCCAATGCAACCAAATCCCTGGCAGGCCTGGAGCATTATCAATAAACCTAATGACTCCAGTGGACTGAACAGATGACTTTGGTTTTTGAATATCAGAATGACTCTGAGAAAGAGGGTCATATGGGGGTGGATGGTGAAATGTTAGATTGGGCGTAAGGTGACCTGATTTCCAAATCTTAGAGCAGCCAGAAGAAAATCAATAAACGTTTCTGGCCCTGCTCTGTTAGAAAGCATATTGATACCTAAGGTTTCCTTCTGATCTAAAGCCATGATCCTAAGTAGTTTGGTGTTTGTTCTTCCTGCATTGGCTTTGCTACAGGGGAGTGATGTTTGCTGCCCAGCACTCCTTCATTTAACCAGTGACTCAAAAAAATAAAAATAAAAACTTGGAAAGGAGAATTCATAGGGAGTTGTGTCATAGTTACAAAGTGGGAAGTCATGGCAGAAGCCATCGAGTCTCATTCCCTCGTTTTATAGATAAGGAAGCAGAGTTCTAAAGAAGTTATTATTGTTCCCAAAGTGGACCATGACATCAGGGAGGTGATGCCATGACATGCAAGTGAATTGGATTGAAGTGAGGCAGGGCTGTAAAAAGTCAGCAGCCTCACTTTCTCCCCTGGAATCATCTGGGTACAGCGGTCAGATATAGATCAGGACAACTGGAGACGAGCCTGGATGCAGTAGGGGACCTTGGCCTTTTTAAGTTGAAGTCTTTAATAACAGGTCTCAGTTTGACTGAGGCAACGTCTATTCAGTGATTAAGAAATGAGGGAAGGAAGGAAGGAAGGGAGGGAGGGAATGGCTTCTATTCCAAAAACAAATCGGGAAAGACCTTCAGAATTTCTGCATAAAACAGAAACAACTGCAAGTGACCCACCCAAGGTCACACAGATAGTAAATGGTACAACCAGTATTTGACAGGTCCCATGACTCCCAAGTTCAGTGTTGTTTCTCCCACACAGTGCTTATCATGAACAGCCACAGTGAGATTCAGGCAGGGAGAAAGGAAAAGTGATAGGACAAGGCCAGGCTATGAAAACCTGAGACCTAAGGGTTTGCTGTGGAGGGAGGAATAAGGATCATTAAAGGGAGAAGTGGATGTTGAAATAGTAATTTGAAACCCAAACTTTTTTGTTTGCTGCTGAATTAATATTTTTCTAATTTCTAGTGGGAGTGATAAAGAGGAAGACTTACATTCAGAGTTCTCTTGTTGACCATTTTAGTACAGGTGTTTAGGGCAGAGATTCTGACAACCCCAGTATCCAAGACTCTTAAACTACAAAACCTTTTCATTGACTGTCCCGCTTGTGTGGAATATCTCCCTGCTTATTCTCTGCCTCCTGGCTTCCCTAGCTTGTTTCAAGTCCCAGTTAAAAACCCATCTTCTACTAAAAAGCCTTTCCTGATCCCCCTTAATGCTATTGCTGCCTTCCCTCTGGTGATAATGTCTTTATCCTGTATATATCATTTGTTCAACAGGAAAACAAGCAAGGGAAAGAAACGTAGAGTACAAGAGGGAGATTGTGGTTGGGGAAGGAATAATCATAAGCAAAATAAACCTTTTACTTTGAGGGGGATGGTCAAAAGAGAAGGTTAAAAGTGTAAGTAAGAATCAAGCCAAGATCTGGGTTTGGTGAAGGAAGGAGGGACAAAGTAAGCTAGAGTTAGAAACAGACCATTTAAATTGCAGATTTCTAGTGTAGATCAGTATACTTCTGTCTCCACCTCTTTCTTCTTTGCAAGAAGGAGCCTAGAGGAAAAGAAGAAAAAATTATCAAAGAATAGAATGGAAGGAAACACACACTAATCATAACGGTGACTGTAAATGAAATGAACTCACCCATAAAATGGAGGAGGGCTCCAGAATGACGTTGAAGGCAAATCCAATGGTAGGTTGTTATAGGAAATATTTGAAAACTAAAGATTTGAGCAGTTTGAACTAAAAGAGAAAAGCAGGAAAACTACATTATGCTTAAAGTAACCATACATAATGAAATAATGTTGATACTTTAACCTATGTTCACTACATGGTATGGCATCTAAGTGCTTGAAGGACAAGTTAATCAAATTACAGGGAGGAATCAATGGCAAAACTATAATAGTTGAAACTCCTTTTAGAACTAGAACAATATAACAAAAATGATAAATGAGAAGCTTAAGGACATCAAAATTAATTTAGAAAATTAAGATGGGGTAGATCTGGCAAGTAAAATGAGAATAGAAAGAAGTGGGTGTGGGTGGGTGGTGTATGTGTGGTTCATGGTACCTTCACAAAAATTAACCATGTACTAGAACTAGGATATTAAAAGTTCATAAGCAAATATAGAAAAATAGAAATGCACATTTTTTCTGACTACAACAAAATAAAAATTATAATCAACAATGAACAGTTGAAGAATGAATTCAGACTTAATGGACACTAAACAGTTTAATCCTCAAGAAGCTGTGGGTCAAAGGACAAATCATAGAAACAGTAGATAATTTCAGTAAAAAGAAGGAAAACAATGAAACAGCATACCTTAACTTTTGGAATGCAGCCAAGGCTGGCATTAAAGGAAAACCTATCTCTCTAAACACTTTCGTGAACAAAAGGGAGAACAAATCTGTGTATTAGATATGCAAGTGAAGAACCGGAAAACCAACAAATTTACCAAAACAAACAAACACAACAGACATTTTGAAATCAGATAAGATTAAAAATAAAAAACAGTAAAACCAGGTGCACTTAAAAAAAATAGATAATCCATTAGCTAATCTGATTGAATAAAGACACAAGGAAAATAAAATTAACAATATCAGAAATGTCTGATTGAATAAAGACACAAGGAAAATAAAATTAACAATATCAGAAATGAAAAAGAACTCACAATAAATGAAGGAGAAATAAAGAAAATTATAAGGAAATACTGTGCACAATTACATGGGAGCAAAAATGACAAATAAAATGAATGAGTATTTAAAAATATAAAATATTCACATTATCAGATTAAGAAATTAGGAATTTAAATAATTAAATCATTTAAAAAACCTGAAATTGAATAAGCTATAAATCAGCTCCCAAAGGAAAACAAACCTGGGTCCGATGGTTTTACAAGTGAATTGTTTCAAACATTCAAAGAATAAGAAATTCCAACTTCGTATATTTTGTTGGCAAGAATCAGGAAAGATGGCAATCATTGTCTGAGGCTGATTTTGTCCAATACCTAAAATATGGTGAAAAAAATCCGAAAGAAAAACTAAAAACTAATCTCTTTAATAAATATTGATGGAAATATTGAATTAAATGTTAGCAGACTATTGTAACATTAAAAAATCATACACTGACTGCATTGAATTAATAGTAGGAATTCAGAATTGGTTCAATACTAGGAAGATTATAAACATAAGATCAGATTATGTATGTATCTTTTCTTAACATGGTTAACAATGTCTAGGGCAGCTAGATGGTGCCCAAAAGAATGCCAGGCCTGGAGTCAGGGAGATTCATCTTCCTGAGTTCAAATCTAACCTCAGACACTTAGTAGCTGCGTGACCCTGAGCAAGTCACTTAACCCTGTTTGCCTCAGTTTCCTCATCTGTAAAGCGAGCTGAAGAAGGAAATGGCAAACCATATCAGAATTCCAGAATTTATTATTTGCTAATAAAACCTCAAATGAAGAGCTGGACATGACTGAAATGACTAGACAATAACAACAAAAAAATCCCATCAAGGTCTAAACCAAGAGCTAGCATGATCTGACACCTTTGTTCCAAAAGCACTGAGAAATTCAGCAGCTTGGGCAGTGTCACAAAGCCTGTTGCTTCCTCTCTGCGTCACCCTCCATGAATATAACAAAATCATAAATAATGAGTTCCCAATTCTTTCTCCAGCCTTTCCTCCTCCTATTGAGAAGGCAAGCAATACGATAACAATTATACATGTTAAGTTATGCAAAACAGAATATATTAAAATTATACAAGATACAATGCTATTGACAGCTGAGATAACCTTTCTCGATAGCCAAATATCTTATCATTAACATCAAGTAAGGCATAAAACGAGTTGATTCATGCTTACCTAAGAGTGTTTTTCCTAGTCATGTAGAAGATCCAGAACAGAGCCTAAGATTGCATATTGATGGCATGGTCCTCTAAATGCATCTATTTGTGGGTGACTTTCTGCAGCATCTGTCTAGCCCTGGAACACTGCAGATCTCTCTGGATGATGTCAGTAACCACTCAGAAGAGACTGGCCTAATCATCCATTCAGGAAAAATGAGGTGGATGAAGAATATGACATGTTAGATGGATAGCTTATAAAACTCAGTCATTGGTATATCTCTTGTAGACAAATAAGTGCGGCTGGACAATGAATTAGACCCAGAACTAAACAAGAGGAAGACAGTAAGTTTGCTTGCCTTTGGGAAATTGGCAAAGCTCCTTTAATGATTCCCAGGTTTCTTCCAGAAACAAAGGCCTTTCTTTTGATACCAATTCACCTTGATTGATATTGTATGGCTGCTGGCCATTTACAGTCTTTAAAGAATTAAAAGTGGATATCATACAAAAGCAATGGATGGGCCCACGGTAGTTATTAACAGAAAATGACACACAGCAGATATTGAACTATGAGGAACTAGAGTCAGGATGCCCTCAAAGAAGTGGAAGAGAGGGGCTGATCACTTGGTGAGTGTGAAGGATCACCTTTGTGCTCCCCTGGTATTACTCATGATGTCAAGAGAAATCTAGAAAGGCACCCAGCATACTGGAAAGAACCTCCACTGCAAAGTGAGGGAGGATTTACAAGATTTACAGAAGATGGATAGGCTGTAATTGTCATCATTGTCAAGAATTTCCACATTGATGAGATCAGAAATCTATTTGTGTCAATCAACAAGCCTTTACTAAGTACCTACAATGCTCCTGGCATTGTACTAAGTACTGAGGACACAAAGACAAAAATATGGTTCTCAAAAAGCTCATGTTTCTAATGGGAGGGGAGGCAGGGAAGCTACCTGTACATATGTACTATGAGATAGATATGTATATGTGCATATGTATAATATGTAATATAGATAGGTCTATTATATGTAACGTATGCATATCAGATATACACAGAGTAAATAAATGGAACATAATCTTGGAGATAAGGCATTAGGGATGGCAGGGGTGGGGAAAGGAATGGGGTGGGGAAAGGAACAGGGTGGGGAAGACCCAGGAGGGTCTCTTGCAGAAAGAAGGATTTGAGTTGAGTCTTGAAGGAAGTTAGGAAAGCCAAGAGAGAGAGGTGAGGAGGGGAGAATCCTAAGTGTGGGAGTCAGCCAATGAAAAGGCAAAGGTTAAGGAGATGGGAGTCTCAGGAGATAGAATATACGGAGAACAGCAAGAAAGTGAGGATTACTGGATCCCACAATATGCGAGGGATGGAGGAATAAAATGTAAGACCTGGCAAAGTGACTTAAAAAGCCAATCTGAAGGTTTTATATAAACTACGTACTATATACTAGCATGTAGTAGTATGTAATATATACTAGTACATACTATATATAGCATATACTATCATAGTAGTAATACATATAGGTATATACTGTATATAGTATACTAGTATGTAGCAATATATAGTAGTACTATATATAATATATACTAGCAGGTAGTAGTTCTAGTATAGTAGTATATAGTATATACTAGTATACAGTAGTACTGTATATAGTATTCACTAGTGTGTAGTAGTACTAGTATCCAGTAATATATAGTATATAGTAGTACTATATATAGATATATACTATATACAGCATATAGTAGTACTATATATAGATAAATACTATACATAGTATATACTAGTATATAGTAATATAATACTATATCACTAAAACTAAACTGCTAACCGTTCAAACTATGCTTCAGAGAGCAAAGCTCCAATGGGCTGGCCACGTTGTTCGAATGCAAAACACATGCTTGCCAAAAAGAATATTTTATGGAGAACTTACACAGGGCAAGCAATAGCATGGTGGCCAGAAGAAGAAATACAAGGACACTCTCAAGATCTCTCTCAAGAACTTTGGAACTGCTTGTGTCACATGGGAGACACTGGCACAGGACTGCTCAGCATGGCGTGCCCACATCAGAGAAGGTGCAAAGTAGAATTGAAACAGCTCAAAGGAAACACAGGATGCACAAATTTAGAGTATCCACCCCAAATGCTCACATGGACTATTTGTGCCTGATCTGTGGCGGAGTATTCTGAGCTCATACTGGTCTCATCACACTGAAACTTGACGTTATCATAGTGATGTCATTTTGGTCGATTGAGAATGAGGGGCAACAACCAGTACTGTGTGTGTGTGTGTGTATTATATATATATATACACATATATAATATACATATATAATATACATATACATATATACATATACATATATACACACTATATACTATTATATATTATATATACTAGTATATGGCATATACTTCCTATATACTAAGGAGCCCTTGGAGTTTATTGAGGAAAGGAAGTGCAGGATGAGGTGACTTGGTAAGACCTGTGCTTTAGGAAAATCACTCTGAAAGCTAAATGACGGATGAACTAGAATGAGGGGAGAATCGATGTGAACTGGGATACCAGCTGGTAGGTTATTATTTGTGAGTATCTAAGTCACTGGTCTCACACTTACTATTTCATCTCATCCAGTGCTATGGATGGTCTACTTGCGGTCACTGTTAGAGCCAGGATCTACAATTCACAGACTAGATCCTTTTACAATGTCACTCCATATGTCTTAATAATTCTTAATACATAGAAATATATTCCATAACTCAGGGAAGTCCTTGTTATTATATTTTCTTTTCAAGGTTCAATAAAAATAAGTATGACCTGAACAGGAATTTCCCTGATGCTTTTGAAAATAATTCTGACATAATACAGCCTGAAACTCAAGCAATAAAGAATTGGCTGAAATCTGAGACATTTGTCCTGTCTGCTAACATACATGGTGGAGCACTGGTGGCCAATTACCCATTTGATAATGGTGTCCCAGGTAAGAAATAACACTTTGACCCACTCCTTCCCCTATTTCTCTCCACAGAGTGTAACCAGTTCTCTGGAGCTATGGAAGGGGAGATTATCTCCACTCATTCCTCCAAAGTAGAGGGGAGGCAAAATCTGCTGTTTTGGTATAAATTCCTAAAGAGCATCAATTTACAGCCCATGAAAAGGCAAAGTGACCAAAGTTACATCCTGTGTTAGTATGTTGCCTGTGACACAGAGTAATGAAAGCACTTGGAGAGAGATTCAACCAATACCTAGAAGAAGGAAGGATGGATGGATGGATGGATGGATGGATGGATGGATGGATGGATGGATGGATGGATGGATTGCTAAATTGGTGTGGTATCCAACAATATCATCTTGGCCCTTTGAATTTTCAATGAATTTTCTTGAAGATAATGTTAACCTTGTTTTTATTATGGCTCAGTTGTGTTTACATTATATATTGTTTTGTAATTGACAAAAGACAGACTCACTGAGTTGGGGCAACTATCAGAAACCAAAGGTGGGGAGGAGCAGCCACCATAATACCCCCTCCCACTTAGATTCTGCTGTCAAAGAGCAGGAGATAAAAGAGGAAAGGGATTCCCACCCACCTAGTATACCTTACTCCATACATATATCCCCAGCTGTCTTTGGATTGTTCTAGAGAAACCTTTAAAGACCCTTCTATAGATTTCCCTGTAACCCTAATGCCCTAAACAATGGATCTCAAAGATCGAGCAGAGCTGCTAGTAGCCTCTTGAAGAAATGTTATACAGCCTTCCAGCTGACTAGTTTTTGTTAAGGAGAAACAAAGATTCAGGTCATTGTAATACCCTAAAACTTGAAACAGGAAATTTAAGTTCGAAACTGTTAGTCCTAGACAACATGCTGTTTTAAAAAAAAAAAATTAAAAAATAACTTTTTTTTTCCCATTGAAAGCAGAAAAACTCCTCTGGCTTTGGATCAGGCCCTGAATCCAAAGCTTTTGTCAAACTTTGGCCTTGATTGGGTGGCAGAGTAGTTAAAACCCAATATAATAAAAGGCCAAATATTAACCTCATTTTCCCACTTGCTCAAAATTTTCTGACTCAGCATAGAGCCAGTGAGTTCCCTGGAGTGAGGTGGAGGCAGGCAGTATTCTCTGTGCTTTGGGAATTTCATTTTGCTTTTCCTTCCCCTGCCTGGGAAACACTTAGCTGCTCCCAGAGTTTATTCACAATGGATAAACAGGACAGCAAGATGCTTAGTGAATACAGCCCTGTTCGTGGTCTGGTCAGGGGTTTATCTTGGTTTTTGTTGCCTTGTCTGAAGATAGCATACCCATTAACATCGCTCTGTGCATGGTATGATTACATTGCCACCTCAAGGATTTGTCAGAGGTATGCTATATCTTTCCTCAGCTTAAGTTGGAATTTACTGCTATGTATGTGTCTGTCTTCCATTTACAGAGACTGGGACAAAACGGGGCTTTAGCCTAACGCCAGACAATGATGTGTTTGAGTATCTTGCATATACCTACTCTTCAAAGAATCCTGAAATGAAAACAGGAAACTTTTGTGAAAATAGTATAAATTTCCCCAATGGTATAACAAATGGATACTTGTGGTACCCACTCAAAGGTTAGTTTTTCTCTGGTTCTACTGGGTTCTTTTCTTGTCTCTTTAATCCAAAGGTTATATATATGTTCATCTCTCTATAAGCAGTTATCCAAAGACCCCACACACACAACACTTATTCCAGACTACTGACAATCCCTTGCTAACAACAGAGTGGAGATGAGTTTGTGTTTGACATAGATAAATAATAATGTTTCCTGAAATCAAGGACCCAGACAGAAATGAGAAAATGCAAAATTCCATGGCCACGGTGTGTCAGGACCCTATGGGAAGAGTCCCCTCCCCTAGAGGTGTGATTGTACCAATAGTAGCCTAGATACTGCTTCTTTTGAATTCAAGGTGCTGATGGGCCAGAATACTCACTAGCCCTTTTTCCTGACTCCCTCCCCATTCAGTTGTTCAGCTGTGGGAAGGATGCAGAGCAGACACTCAAGTTGGTACTTTTTATAGCAGGATGGCTCTGGGCCAGCCACATGAAAGAATGTAAAACAAGGAGACAGTATGATTGATAATCCAACCAGATAAATATGTGTCTTAAACACATCTTTCTATGGGTTTCACCTCCTTTGCTCCCTCTGTTTCCAGGCTTCTGTCACCTTCCTCCCCACTGTTGATACAAAGTTTTCTCCTTACACTTAGAAATATTCTCTGGCTCGAAGGCAAGCTTTACTGTCTGTCTCTTGTGTATGAGAACAAACCCATATTGCGTGGGATTAGTTGGAAACATAGTGAGACACAACAGCAATTCTGGGACTCATTCCCATGTGTGAGTCTCGATAGACTTGTGTGTCTTTAGCGCTGATGAATGGGGAGCTTGGCAGGAAATGTGCTATGTTCAAATGTTTGAAGGGCTAGAATGTGAGAAGGAGGGATTACATTTGCCCTGCCTAGCCACAAAAGTACTCGATGGAAATTACAGGAAGGCAGATCTCAGTCAACATAAAGGTTTCCTACCCAGCAGAACTGTCTAAATCAGAGCTAGAACCATTCCAGCACAAACCTTGTCAGGGAGATTGTTAGAAATCATTCATTCTTCGGATAGAATATAGACTAGTCCAGGGGAGGTTCTTAAATCGTTTGGCATCGTGAACCCCTTTGGCAATCTGATGAAGCATGTTTTTTAATACATTGGATTACAAAGGAAACTAGATATATTGAAATGAGGTTAGAATTTTTTTCCCCATCCAAATTCATGGACCTCCTGGCATCCCCTGAACCATAGAAGATACCTGATATACACACCTTTTGACTCTTCTAGGATTCTAAGTTAAAATCAGATAAAACATGTACTTTAAATTTATAATCCTCTTAAAAATACATGCTAGAATGAGAGGCAAAGGAGTGTCAGAGTGAACACCCTCTACATCTCGGGTAGTGGGGACCCCCAACTCAGTCTGCATCAGTAACAGCAAAATTTCTGCCTCGCTTTTCTCTCAGAAGGTTACTCTGGTGATGATTGACCCAGAAATGTCCCAGGAAGTTGAATCTTCATTACAAAAGTGCAGGTGTGCCCTCTTTTTCTTTTTCTTTTTTTTTTTTTGCCTTAAAGAGATGTGCACTTGAGGAAGCTCTACCTTAATGATTTTGTTAAGGGAGGAATCCTTTTCTAATGGAAATTTTGTAACATGGGGACAATCTTGGACATGTTTCAGCAGCCTGGTCTAAGAGCTATAGTGGAGTATTTCCAGTTGCCCCTAGATAATTGCTTTGTCAGGTCTTGTGTCTGTACGCTAATTGATGGAGTGAATGGGGTGTTCAGTGAAGACTAGCACTTCTGGTGTGAGGGCTTGCTGAGCCCTGATCAGGGCTACTCATCCACCTTTGGTAGCCACCTGTCACCCAGCTCTCACCTGTGGCTCCAAGAAGCTGTAGCATGTGCAGGTGGTCAATCCCCAAGTTAAACCAGAAGGGTAACCAACAGACCTCATCAGTGAAATAGGGGGATATCTAAACCAAGCATGTGAAGACTTCCTCCATCGGAATAGGCAGATGAGAACACTTTGTTCCAGCAGTCATGCAGGAGGTGAAGCAGGCTCTGTGGAGTGCTTAGAGCTTGGTCAGACGCCAAAGATGCCATGGTCATCCACTGCGTCCCAGATCATCGCCAGTCATCTTGACTGTTGTCTTGTGACTGGACTTTGATGACTCAGGAAGAGAGAATGAGGCTTTATGCAACTCTGCCTCTCTTAAACACAACTGAAGGGCAAGTCAAGACATCATTTGTGATGTCACTGGTCGTCTTTGAAAACAAAAAACAATACTAATTGGTAAGAACTTCTGAGACAGTCTAATACAGCCCTCTCATTTTAGAGATAGGAACCTGACCCCTAGAGAGGTCAAGGGACTTGCCAGGGATCTCCTAGCTCTTCAGCAGGAAAAAACAGAATTTAATGCACATTTTCTGCCATCAGATGCAGGCTCTTATCACTGTGAGCAATATGCCTCTTCTTTTCCTTTAAAACAGGCATCTACAGCTGCCTAAATTCACCCATTTCTGTTTGTCTGGTGCTTTTGTTTAGGTGGGATGCAAGATTACAACTACATCTGGGCCCAGTGTTTTGAAATTACGTTGGAGGTGTCATGCTGCAAATACCCACCTGAAGAAAATCTCCCAGACTTTTGGGATAAGAACCGAGATTCACTAATCAGCTTCATGAAACAGGTTCATCTAGGTCCGTAAGATTTTCAAATGAATTCTTTGCTAACACCAAGTATGACTTCTGGCAAAACCTGTGGAATAAGAATGTAAACTTACCAATTTCCTAGGTACATTATGGCTTTTCCTAGGAGGCATAACTAGAAGTGAAGAATTTTCTCTGTTAGAGAGGAGTCTTTCCATATTTGGGAAGGTGCTATGTCAGCCAGTTGGGGTAAAAGAGAGGACAAAAAGTGTTGATTTCCAGTGGGCCCCAAGTTCAAATATCAAGTCTCTTGGAAACAGGCCTCAAGACAAGAACACCCTGTGTTAGTGAAAGGGATGATGCTCATTCAACAAATATTTATTACAAGAATCTGGCATATAAGACACTTTAGGAGGCATTGGGGCTACAAAGATAAAAGTGACATTGTCCTTGTCCTCCATGAATTCACATCTCACATCCCACCATATAAATTAATGGTGACGTATCCTAGGTACTTATTACCCATTATAGAAAAAAATTAATAGAAATCCACCTGCGTATGTAATACTTCATAATTTGAACTTCATAAATTTCCATATTTCACTTTAGTTTCCCAGTACAACTCTTCTTGGCCCCATTTCACATCTGGGAAAGCTGATGCTAAGAGTTTAAATGACTTCCTTGAGGTTATAAGTAGTAAGTGGCAAAATGAGGTCTTTGAGGACCAAAACATTCCAAAGGGGTAACTGGACACCTGCTTGATGACCTTTTGTCCATTTCTTTTCCAAGGTAGGAAGGGACCAACAGTGACTCCAGCATTGCCCCCCTCCCCCCTGGAAATCCTGCCAAATGCATCCAAGCTAGTATGATGGGGCTCTACCCGGCCTGCTTCCGGAAAGTCCTTTGCCAGTATTTCCCACAGCTGCTGGTCAAATACAATGAACAAAAGAGCAATATATTAACTGGGATCATCTACAGTTCAGCGCCCCAGCTGTCACTCAGTCTTCACTCATGTGGGCTTTGTAAAGCTCTTTGACTTGGTTAAATGTTGATATCATCTGCTTCTATTTAGAATGTCCAGAAGAAAGATCAGAAATTGGCAAATGTTTTTATGCTATAGTGTCAAGAAAAGGGCAGAGAGGAAAGAAAGCATTTGGGTTTTTGGTTTTGGTTTTTGCCAAGTTCTTGCCCTAATCCTCAACAAAAACCACTTTATATCATCCTTTTTTTTGTTTTAGAGAAGGTGTCCTTTCCCTCTTCACTTAGGTTCTAGGGTTTTTGCCCATCATCCCATGTCTTTCTCCTTTGCTAAATTCTAAACCTTGATTGATCTCTGGTTACTAGGGCTGAGCCCCCAAACCTTAATCCCCTGGGTCTGTTAGACTTCCTGGATTTGTACACATGTATATGCTCAAATTCCTAATTAACCACTTCCTTCTTCTGTCATTGCAGTCGTAACTGTATGTCCACTTTGGGCATCCATTTCCCTTCCTCCTTTACTTTCTGTCTGCCATATGAATTGTACCACAAGAGTATATTTTATAGGATATGTTCAGAAGGGGGTGTGGGGGGAAAGGACATACAAGTTTAGAAAAAATTCACTAAAAGTAAATAAGAAATGTAAATGAAAGAAAAAAATTACCCAAGTCCTAGGCAGATTGACCTAAGCTTGTTTTCTAAGTTAAGTCATAAAACACAAGTATATTCAACAGGATATAAATATCACTAAAAAGGTTTCATTATAAAATATATGATCTATCTTCCCTCAATTTATCATGACCCTAAAATTCATTCACCCTTCTCACTCATCCTGAATCACTTCAGCCTGAAAATCCCCTCCTCTTCAGCCTATGGCTTTCCTCATCCAATCTCTTTCTCTCAAATTTATTTTTCATTCATGCCCTGTAACCCCTGTTACAAACAGAATTAGGCCAGCAAAACAAATTTACCATGTTGGACATGTCCAAAAAAGTATGTCTTCATTCTGCATCCTGAGTCCCCCTCTGTAAGGGGGCGGGTTATAGAAAAGGCAAATGATCTCTCTAGGCCTATGCCCCAAATCATTTGTCTTTTCTCTGATCCATAGCTTTAGCCAAGCAGCAGAAGATAGACGAATCAAAAGATATGGGTTTCAATCCCAGCTCTTCCACTTACTTCCATTTGAATCTTTGCACAAGTCACTTTATTTCTCTGGGCCTCAGTCTCCTCATCTGTAAAATTGGGATAATAATCCCTCCCAGGATTGTAATAAGAATAAAATGATAAATATTTATAAAGTGTTCTTGCCAATTCTAAATGCTAGCTATTATTATTCAGTGACAGGTCTTGGGCTTCCTGACTCAGGCCTGTGCTTTTCCCATGATTTTGAGTTCTCTTCTGTAGCTAAGTCTTGTTTGCTCTGATTTAGGAGGTGTGTCCATATTGGCTCCCTTCAAGGACTACAGGAGTAAAGGAACCTAGGTATCAGTCACAGAGTCTTTCTCTCTCTCTCTCTCTCTGGAATACCATAAACAACCAAAGAAAGGCATTTTTGGAGGGGAGAAGGGAAGCAAAGAGAAAGGGTTATGCATTGCATATCAAATAACTGATCATACTCATAGAATGTAGAAGGGAGGTATAGTTTATCCACACAGAATGTGACTGGTACACATTTCAGCCTATGGAGTCATTTCTTGCTTGGTTAGAAGACCAGCAGACTGTATGCCCCATGCTGACCATTCCAGGGCTTTAATGAATGAGAAAACACTAGCTTAGGAAATGATGGACAGGAGAACTTCAGAGAGGCCTGGAAAGACTTATATGAACTGATGCTGAGGGAAATGAGAAGAACTAGGATTACACTGTACACAGTATCAGCCCCAGCATGTGAGGACTATTTCTGACCTAGCCCTTCACAGCAATACAAACATTCCCAAAGGACTACTGAGGCAAAATGCCATCCACATCCAGAGAAAGAACTATGGAATCAGAACCTAGAATGAAGCAGAATATTTTCTCTTGTGTTGTTTTGGTTTGGTTTGTTTTTTCTCATGATTTCTCCCATTCATTTTAGCTCTTCTATGCAACATGACTAATGTGAAAATGTGCTTAATAAGAATGTATGTGTAGAACCCATATAAGATTGCATGCCATCTCAGGGAAGGAGGAGAAAGGGAGGGAGAGAAAATATAAGACTTATGGAAGGGATTGCAGAAAACTGAAAATAAATAAATAAATGAATTATTGAAAAGAAAAGAACGCTAGTTTAAAAAAGAAAAGATCTAAAGTCCCCTTGAGTCAAGTCAACCAAAGACTGAGGGTAATGTCGAAAAGATACAATCACTACAACATTTATCTTCTCTTTTGTCTTTCAGTGAGAACAAGGGAGCCCTTTTCACTCAGGTCTCATAATTTTCTTCCAGTTTAGAAAACAAATGAGGTTTGAGTTTTATCCTTTAAGAATCCTGAACTGGGTTCTTTGCAGGCTGACTGTAATACTTGTATGGTACCCCACGGTCAAGGTTGGAGGCGAAGGAACATGATTTCTTCTGGATTCTTGCTGGGGAAGGGTGCAGAAAACAAATTAATTAAATTAAATGACTGCATAGATTGGTGCAGCAATTCTGCCCTCTTGTGGTTTAGAACTGACATTTCCCATTGCAACTGCAACCACTTTCAAGGTTTGTTTGTGACGCTTTGATTCAGGGTCTTCCTTGGAATGTCTTTTCTACCCTTGTAACTTGAAGTCCATGGGAAATCTTGATTCCTGAACTTCCTGACAATTGGCGTCTGTTCTAGTGCTCTTCAGCTCTGACCTCAACACTGAAATGTCTGGTGGCTTTGCCATCAACAACCCAATTTCATCATTTGACATGATGTATCTCTAAAGATGTTGAGATTGCTATTATTACTCCAGACTAGACTCTACGTATAAAAACCTTGTTGTAGTGGTTTGAGCACTGGGTGTTGGCAGCAGGAAATATGAATTCCATCACTGACTACAATTACAGGTCGTCAGCTAGATGCTACAGTGGGTAGAGTACTGGAATCATGAAGACCTAAGTTCAAATCCCATCTTAGACATTTATTAGGAAAGTCCCTTAACCTCATTCACCTGCAGTTTCTTTATCTGGATAATAATAGCATCTTACAGAGTTATTGTGAGGATGAGATAAATAGGGGAAATGATTTTACAAACCTTAAAGCATTATATAAATGTGAGGGATCATTATTACTAACTAGCTGTGTGACCTTAGGTAAGTTATGTGTCTGCTCCTCTTGTGCAAAATGGGGGGAATAAGTCCTATCTAGTCCATAGAGTTCATATGAGGGGGAAATGAGATAACATGTGAAACTGCTTCAGAATGACCAGAGGTCTCCAATAAGAGAGAATACCACTGTGTTATTGTACCACTCTCAGTCAACATCAGATCTCCCTTTGCATTTTCAAGGACTGAGCTTAGAGGGGATCTTACACATAATTTCTTCTAATAGCTGCATTTTTCACATAAAGAAGCTAAAGACCTAGAAAGAAGAGAGCAGTTTGGCCAATGTCACAGAGAGTTAGCCTTAATTAGACTAAGTATTAGAGCCAAATTCTACAAGTTAAGCCTTCTTTGTAGATTCCAGGCTTTAGAACATGGCGGAACCTTAGAATTTATCCAACCCAATCCCCTCGCTTTATAGAGTCTTTGCTCCCTGGGGCCTCTGAGGCTTAGATTAGAATGGGAAATTCCTTCACCTACTGGGAAATCTCTTCTCTGGGTCTAGAAGAGGATTATAGGGTAAAAAATCGTGGATTTAGAGCCTGAGGGACTTCAGATAATTTCTGGAGCTATTTGGCAGTCTTCCGTCATTTCTTAGAAATCTTAAATGGAAACCATACTGTGCCCTGATTTCCCATTAAAAGAAGAAAACCCTGACCTTCAAGTTGTGGTCCAGAACTATCCAGCAATCTAAAAGGCTGGACAATAAAAACCTGGGGGAAGTCTTTTTCCCCAGTATATACAGTCTAGCAAAAGAACTTTGTCCACCTCTAACTGCTTGGTTATAAGAGAACAAAAGAGAAAAAGGCCATATATTATCTTTGTCAGCATTAAAGACCTGAGCCGCACTGACCTAAGGCAAGACTACTTGTCTGTCTCACTTCTGATGTCTGCCCACCTTGTCATTTTATACCCATAGATAAATTTAACATTCCTGGGTGGTAGTGAATCAAGCCAGGTCAGAAATGGCAAGCCGTGGAGTCAATGGCTAAAGCTTAGTATCTGGAGTCAGGGAGACTAGAGTTTTTCTAGCTCTGTAATCCTGGTAAAGTTCCTTAACGTATCTGCCTCAGTTTCCTTATCTATAAAATAGTAGCACCTACTTTTGAGGATTGTTGTGAGGATAAAAGGAGATATTTATTAGATATTTTTACAAACCTTAAAGTGTTGTACAAATGCTATTTATGATCGAGATGTAATACTATCTCATACCTCAACTTACTTTCCCTTCCATATTTTCCCATGCATATAGCAAGGAGGAAAGGACCGATATGTACAAAAAACATTTATGGCAACTTTTTGTGGTACAAAGAATTGGAAACTGAGGGGATGTTCATCAAATGGGGCACAACTGAACAAGTTATGGCATATTATTAACGTGATGAAATAGTATTGTGTTGTTAGAAAAGAAGGGAGATGGTTTCAGAAAAACCTGAAAAGACTTAGATGAACTGACGCTAAGTGAGCAGAACCAGAATATATGTGTATATAAACATATGTTATTGTTATATAATAACAACAATATTGTAAAAATTATCAGCCCTGAAAGACTTGGGAACTCTGATCAACAAAATGATAAACCACATTTCCAAAGGACTTATTAAGAAACATGCAGTCTGTTTTCAGATAGAAATGATGGGCTGAGAATGAAATGAAACATCTTTTCTTTTTCTTTCCCTCCCTAATGTGGAGATTTATACTGCATGACTATACCCATTAGTAATGGGCTTTGTTTTTCTTCCTTTCTCAATGGATATGAGTAGACTATTTGGAACTGGAAATTAAATTGATTTTTTTAAAAATTTAAATTAGAGAGGTTGGACTCAGTGGCTTATAATGAATCTTCCAATCCTAGATCTAAGATCCCAAGATGGTATTAATCAAAAAGTATTTGAGTTGAAGAAATTTTTTAAAATATACTTATGAAGTAAATCTTTTGGTCAAAATTGATAATTTATTGATAACTCCTGGTGAGAAAACTCCCTCTACAACCACAGATGGTTGTAGATATATGCTCAGTCTATATAGCTTTTGAACTGCCTGATACAACCTCCATTCCCACCTCCTGCCTTCTCCTTTGAGCAACCTCCATCTTCAATTCTCATGGTCTTTGGTTTACTCTTCCTGAATATAATTTGAACCATTGGACAGCTTCATCCTTCCCCTAAAGTTCTCCTCTCTGGCCTTTAACCATCCTACAGGTGCTGGCACCAGTTGGGTCTCTAGAAGGCCCTGAGTTAAAGACATTTCCGTGGTTTCCTACTCAAAGTTAATATTGGTGGGGGGGAGGGATTCTTCTACAAAATGTTATCTGATTATCTAACTGGCTTCTAATAAGAGTTGACTAAGAGTTGGCCAGATATTTTAAATGAAAAAAAGTTTTATTATTCTCACAGGCTATAAAACTTTTTTTTTTTTTTTTTTTTGCTTTGCAGGTATTAAAGGTCAAGTTTTTGATGTGAACAAAAATCCAATACCAAATGTAATAGTGGAAGCTAAGGGCAGGAACCATATATGCCCCTTCAGAACTAATAAATTTGGAGAATATTATCTTCTACTTCTGCCTGGATCCTATACAATAAATGTAAGCATGTAATTGATGGGGTTCAAATTCACTTTGAAAAGACAAGTCTTTCCCCCAAACAAATTCATATCAGGGAGGCTATGGTTGGAGGGATTGCTTAGCTATAAAACAATATCTCTGGAATCCAGTAACTGACTTGCTTCCTTCTTAGGGTAGGGTTGAGACTTCTTTTGCTCATAGGGATGCAGTTTGGACAAATGCAGTGACGGCAACTAAAAGTAAACCCTTAGGAAAGCCCAAGAATTAGAGATGCCTAGGGGTAGAGGGAGGGGATAGTGATAAATTTGACACAGTACAACAAAGAACAATTTTTCTAAAAATCTGAGATAGAAAAAGTCACATCACATATTGAGCAGCTGTTATTTTTACTGGTCGGTTAGCATTTTTTTTGAGAGACAGACCATATTCCAAATATTTAGGGTTTAAGAAGTGTAGCTCTGAAGGAATCTGAGAGGTAATCTATTCTAACCAATACTTGAGACCTTCCTTAATATCTCTACAAAGTTCTTATCCAGCCTCTAATGGATGATCTCCAGTAATTGTGAACTCAGAGAATTTTAATGTTGGAAAGGGATGTCCACAGCCTTCTGGTCCAATCCATACATGAAAGGCATGCCCGATGACATATTCAACAAGTGATCGTCTAGCCTTGGCTTGAAGACCTTTAGGTCTTCTTTCTCCAAAACCTCACCAGGTAGCTTCTTCTACTTTCAGACTAGAAGCTATTTTTTTGTCTTAGATCTAGCCAAAATCTGTGTCTCTACAACTTCTACTCGTTGGTTCTCATGGAAGATTAGTCTGGAAGTAGATGAAGGATGGGTTAGAAAAGGAAAAGAGGAAAGATTACTAAGAAGACTTTTGCAATAGTCTAAGTTGGTGGCAGTGAGAGCCTGAACTAAGGGGATGTCATTGGGAATACAGAGTAGGGAAAAGATTCGAGAAATATCTCAGAGATGGGCTTGTTAACTAATAAAATGGAAGCAGTAAGAAAAATGACAATAACACCTCTACGTTACCATAGAGAGTAGGGAGTTGAAAGGAGGAGTAAGTATATTGGGAAAGATGACAAGTGCCATTTTGGACATACTGAGTTTAAGATACCAGTGGGACATTCCATGGGAAATAGAGGACGTTGAAGATGTTAGAGATATAGACTGGGAAGTCACATAAATAGATGTAGAGTTTTATTTTGGCAGTGACAGGGAAGAAACATGGGATAATGGTGGGAGTAGAATAGTAAAGCAAAGTTTATTTGGAATTCAGAAGACTTGAGCATGCTTGTCTGTGAATGAGAAGGGTGCGATAGAAAGATGCAGGAGAGGAATGTCTTGGTTCTTGAGCAGATAGGTTCAAGGGCACAAGGGGAAGGTGGTTAGCTTTATTACAGATTGGAATCTTTCTTTCTGTGGCCACAGGAAAGATTATGCTGAGAGGTTTTTAGGAGAAGAAATAATAGAGTTTCCTTCAGATAATTTCCTCAGTGTGGAGTGTAGCTGGGTACAAGAAGAGGGAAAAGAAAAAGTTTAAAACAATCTCTATGGGGGAAAAGCTGGGGAGTAATTAAGACCAAGATAGAAGAGTTATCAGATAGTTAGGAGGAAGGTATAAGAGGTGAAAGTTCATTTTCATTTTGTGGCATTTACCAGCAATACCCCTTGAAGTAGAGAAATCAGAAGTTTGAACCACTTAGGATTGATCATTTTCTGTTCAGGAATGGTTGAAGACCATGATTTTAAGGTAGAAGCTAATAAAATGGCTTTTGGCTTTGTAAAGTCAAAGTGTGGGATATGAATTAGGAGACTAAGTGAAGAATCCATAAGTGAAAGTGCAGGTTAGGTTTTAGGAGAGTGGAAGAGATCGAAGAATTAAAAGGTCATGTCAGAGACAGAAATTTTAAAGTTCAGGATCTTGGAGATATTGCAATTTCAAGAGACGATGAAGACTATAGTGTAATAGTGTCAATGAAATGTGTTGGATAAAAAAAGGGTCTTTAGGCTGAGAAATTGTGTGGTCAGATTGTTAGAAGGGTTGCCATTATGAACACTGACATCCCCTAGGATGATGGAAGAGAATGAAATGGAGAGAAAAATGGAAATCATGAACCCAGATCATTGAGAAGGTCGGGCAGTGGCCTGAAGGTCAAGAGATGACATCAGTAAGAATGGGGAGTTGTTTTTGAAGCATTTCAATCGTGCCCAGCTCTTCGTGACTCCATTTGGGTTTTTCTTGGCAAAGATGGTGGAGTGTTTGCTATTTCTTTCTTTAGCTCATTTCATAGAGGAGAAACTAAGGCAAATGGGATTAAGTGACTTGCCCAAGAACATGGGGATACTAAGTGTCTGAGGTCACATCTGAACTCAGATCTTCCTCACTCCAGGGCCAGCACTCTATGTACTGTGCCATTTAATTGCCCTGTAACCAATGTAATGCAGTGCACATTCAGCCCAATTTAAACCACAGACTTAGAGAGTACATCCATCCCAGAGATCAAAATAGAATAGAATTCTGGTGTATTGTAAATGTGTCTTTATGGGCTCTTACTTCCAGGCAGGTGTAATGTGAGGCTCAAATGAGACAATGGATGTAAATATTTTGCTACAGAAATACCATTTGCTGGTGTAGTAGTAGTAGTAGTGTGGGCAGCTAGGTGGTACAGTGGATACAGCAGGAGTCAGGAGGACCTGAGTTCAAATCTCACCTCACACACTTGACACTCACTAGCTGTGTCACCTTGGGCAAGTCACTTAAACCCAGTTGCCTCATCCTGGGTCATCTCCAGTCATCTGATGAATATCTGGTCATTGGACCCAGATGGCTCAGGAGAAGAAAGTGAGGCTGGTGACCTGCACAGCCATGCCTCACTCAAAACAAAGTCAAGTTCAAGTCATGTCATCATTTCTCTGATGGCGTGGTCTTCTTCAGCAACAAAGGATGAACACACACAGAAGTAGTAGTACTAGCACTAGTAGCAGTAACACTTTTGCCGTTAGCCCAAACTCAGCAGGCCTCCAGTCTGGGCATGACTTCATTCCCTCAGCCTTCTACCGCGCTCCCACAGAGCTGAAGTAACATTTGTGAAGCGATTCAAAGGTGCACTGGTGAGTGTTTAACAAGTGGTTCTGGGAGGGAGGAGTAGTCACGCAATTCTAAGTCTAATCTGCATTATTTACTTTAGGGCATCTAGGTGGTACAATGGATAGAATGCCAGGCTGGAGTCAGGAACATTCATCTTTGTTGTTCAGTTGTTTCAGTAATGTCCGACTCTCAGTGACCCCGTTTTGGGGTTTTTGTGACAAAGTTCATTTTATTGATGTGGAAACTGAGGCAAACGGAGTTAAGCGACTTGCTCACAGTCATATAGCTAGTAATTGTCTGAGGTCAGATTTGAGCTCAGGAAGATTCCTGATTCCAAGCCCAGTGCTTTATAAATTGCACCCCCTAACTACCCATTACCTCTATCGTAAACTGTCAAAACCATATATTTGCACTGATTTGAAGGAAGTAGGAGGTGCGGGAAAGGGGTCTTTAACCCCTTAAGGGAGATCCTGTTCCTCCTTTTTTTGGTAAGAATATAGTGGACCTTCATGATGTACTGATTAGGGAAACATTTGGGTATATTGGAAAAGAAGACCTGAGTTCAAATTCCAGCTCTGACATTTATCAGCTGTAGAAGTGACCTTGATCAAGTCATTTATACTTGTTAACTCTCAATTTCTTCATATACAGAATGAGGGGATTGGACTACATGGTCTCAGATCCCTTCTGGTTCTAAGTCTATGATGATCCTTAGGACTGTGTCTTCCCTTGCTTAGAAGGGTTTTTTACTCCACTACCACCACCCCCTTTTTTTCCCCCCAAAGTAGTAAAATAGTCCCTTCTGTGTACACTGGATTTCACTGTGGTATTTCCTTTTGGCTAGAAACTCATACACCTGGGTGGAGTAAATCTAATGAATAAAATGAATTGCTCTCTGTGGTACCAGAGACAACTTTAAATGTATAAACTTCCTTTGAGTGCAAGGACATGCCAACACCCCAAGGGATTCTGCGTGACTTGGACCAAATTTTTTGCCCACTTAATAAACATTAAGCTTGTTGCCTTGGATTTTTCATTTCTTTGGATATTAAATATATGCAAACATTTTAATTATTAGACAGATTGTCAGTCCTCATTGTAAATCAAAAAATTATTTGTACAGCCTTGTATGTAAGGAGGCACCCCCAGGTGTAGAATTATTTATGCACCATTAATCAGCCTGGCTTAAAACAAATAGCCTGTAGTTACTATGAAACTTGGTAGGTGAAATCTTAAAGGTCAGAACTAAGGATTTTATTATGATGTGACTTTTTAGCCAGATATATATATATATATATATATATATATATATATATATATATATATATATATATATATATGTATATATAGAGAGAGAGAGAGAGAGAGAGAGAGAGAGAGAGAGAGAGAGAGAGAGAGAGAGAGAGAATGTTGTGTTCCATTCTGAGAACCATTTTTTGGAAGGACATTGATAAACTGAACAATCAAGGTAAAATGGGGAAGGGTAGATCTCAAATCCATGTTATTTAAGGATCAGTTGAAAGGACTCAAGATGTTTTGGCAGGGGAAGGGACCTTGAAAACTGTCTTCAGATATCTAAAGGACTGTCACCTGGAAAAAGGACTGCTTTTACACTACCCTGAGGGCAAAATTAGAAACAGGGATACCAGACAGTTTTACAGTTGATAATTAGGAAAAACAGAGAATGCTACAAGAATTGGAATTTGGAATTCAGGAGGTAATGTGTTCCCACTCATTGGAGGTGGCCTGGATCACTTGTTGGGAGTGTTATAAGGCATTCTTGGTCAGATGTAAGTTATACTAAAGGATCTCCAAGATCCTTTCCAGCTGACATTCTGGGATTCCCTCCGTTGGGCTCTCCACACTCCATTTACCATGGATTACATACATACAGCATTTTTTGATATGAGAATCTTGTCAGCTTTTTTCCTATTTTTTCCTCTTAAAAAAAATGTGCTGCCTCTTTCTTTTCTTTGCAGAGGTTGAGGACTGATATAAGTATGAAGTCGTGTATATTATCAGAGGCAATTCTTCTGTGGGTTAACCTTTGGTTTTGCTAAACTGCTTTTTTTCCTGTCTTTTTTTTCAGTCTGTACAAGCCATTGTTTGTTAGATAAGGAAGGGATAAATCTAGAAATGATCAACACATAGAAAATGTTTAGATAAATAAATGAAGAAGGAAAGAAAGAAAGGCAGTCAGTCTGGCAGAGACAACGATAGGGACCTTATCTATTACAGAGCCCAAAAAAAAGCAGTATGAGACCCATACAAGTGCAGGGGGGGTAGAGATCTGATTCTCACCCTCCTCCCTTTGTCTTTTCATCACTGTCACTGGCTGAATGAACTTGTCAATCAACCAAGAGTTGTGATTCCCTCCCCCACTTCTGACCAATCACTGCCTGAATGAGCTATCAATCAGCAATAGTACAGCTAAGGACCATTTCAACTGGTTGTCAATTCACTCGCTGCTTCAGCCAGCAATGACAGGGCTCCTGGCTAGGAGTCCTCCTTTTTCCTCTCTGCTAATTCAACAAGGACCACCCTCTGATTACAGGGTTGTGTATTTTGTTGATTCTAGAGATTGCTGCCTAGTATCTCCCTCATGAAGCTAGAGAAAGGAGCAATTTTGGGATGCCAGACTCAGTACCCCCACATGCCAGGATGGGTGACACCCCTTACTCTGACAACCTACAGAGACAAAACTCAAAGTTGGATTCCACTATCCCAAGATAGACAGAGGGCCCTATTTCAAGTTCTTTTGGAAGGCATTCAAGCTCAAATTAATTCTGGAGAGAAAATAAATTGCTAGGAAGCTGACTTTGTCTGCTTATTTTGTTTACAAATATTGTGACATTTCCTGGGAAGGCGCCAGGAACACAATTTTGCCTTCACTGAGGACTCTTGGTCACCCAGAAGAAGACCAGAGTAGAATGATAATTTTGCTTTCTACTTCTCAGCAGCATGCCTGACCTTTTTTTTTCATTTTATAATTCTTGGCTACACCTTTATCAGCCTTGATTCCTATTCAGGATCCTTTGAAAAACTCATTGAGTTCTCAGGAAGGATTCTGACCTTGACTGGGGAGGAGCCCAAGCAAAGCTTCATGGAAACAACACAAAAATAATATTTTTATCTCTTGATGTAGAATATGTTGACAAGGTGGGACATCTGAACTGAGTCAAATGATGTTTCTTGTTTCTCCTCAGGCTACAGTCCCTGGACATGCAACAATCCTACAGCAAGTGACCATACACAAGAACACGCAAAACTTCAGTGCACTCAGGGTGGACTTTCATTTCCCAATCCAAGTGAAATCAAATTCTAATGTGATCACCCAGGTTTCATGTTCTGAGGTTCCTCTTTACATGTATTTCAGAAGCCATTCTGATAGACTGATGTCACATTTTATCCCCTTATTTTTACTGACTTTTGTATCTATCCTTCATGTAAAGTAAACCATCAGAACTGCACTCCCCACCCTCCACCCCCATTCCAGGATGCGTAATGAACAAGCCAGGCGCCCACTCTGTCTTGTCAGCTGCCTGGTCTCCATGGACTTTTCCCTAAGATGGGGGCATCTATTTCCCACAGAACTGGATATTCCTGAATCACTCAGAGTATCTGGAAAAGCCTCAATAATATTTAAGATACCCATAAAATCATGCCAGAAACATGCCAATAATGATGCTGCTCAGAAATTCCAAAATGGAATTTCAATTACCTGTTAAGGTAGATCAGAAAACTCTAGGTCTTCCCTCAACTTTCACCAACAGAACCTGATGGCTTCATCACAGTTAACAGGGTTTGGGGGAGACAAGAATCATCTCCTGGTCTATCAAACCTGCCAAATTAGGTCTTGACTGTCTGTCATCTGGTCCAGCAAAGTGTAGTTCCATCTTGTCCCTTGGGAGCTCTGACCTCTGAATGACCTCTCATTCTTCAGCCTTTAGAACAGAACTTCTTAACTTAGGGTTGACAGATACTTGCATGTTTAGATTTCAGGAGGCCATAAACTTGAGATGGGTGGGGGGAAAGGAGTAAATACTTTCACTGAACTCTAACTGAAATTTAGCATTTACTTCAATTAGTTTTTTAAAATGTATTATTCTGAGATGGGGTCTATATATATCATATGTAACATAAAAATTAATGAGTACAAAGTAGTTCCTCTAAGGAGAAAAATGGAACCCACTTTGCACAATAAAATGGAAATTCCTAAGTGAATTCATAAGAATGAGACCAAAATCAGTCAATTAACATTTAAGGTTGCCTGCAAGGCCAAGTGGTAGAGGCTGGTGGTACAGAGACTTCAAAGATTTTTTTTAGGGTTTAGAGAAATAAGTGTTAGAAAGATTGGCCAAAATCTAAAGTTACATTGGCAGATGGGGCCAGGGTAAAATTCAGAAACATATTTTGGCAAGATTACTAGTCACTACATCAGGGTAAAGTCAGATGCTGTCTCACAGAGCCCAGAACAATGGACCAGTTTTGGTTTTTATTTTATTTTAAATGACTAGCCAGTCTTTTCTCCTTAGTTCCTTAGTGCTTACAGTAGAGTCTTCCTCTGTCCTCCCAGTTTGGACCTGCTTCTCCTGTTTGGCATGCTAAAATTACAGAGGTCAGGAATTCAGGCAGAAGATGGAGAGGTCATATGAAGGGTGTAGATTGTAGAAAAATACCGAGGGCAAGCTGTCTAGGAACTAATGCCATTACTGGTGCTATGAGGAATGTGGTAGATTCACCAATAAATTGACAAAGGGCCTACAGTACCAAATGGAGCCATAGGGGTAGGATTTCAGGAGCACAATACTACTATAGGCCCCTACTCCGAAGCTATGTAGGATCCTGGAGCCATGCCATCTCCATTCACAAGCATCAGTTGTAGAGTGTTCATATTTAAGTCAGTAAATAAATCTAAAAACAACGGCTTTACTGAGCCAAACATTATTAATGCTGTGTTGTTATTATGGTGCTTTGAAAATAGTATGTTACCATAAGTACCATTACAGTCAACTTGATTGTAAAGGATAGCTTTACAATAAGTGAAATCTCTGTTCGAATACTTCAAGCAATACTCAAAATACAACACAATATTAAGTACCAAAAAAGTATTGTTCTGAATACAAGTTTCTATAAAACTTGAGTGTGGCCCCTAATTGATTGAAGTTTTTCATTGCACACCAGTGTATTTTCAAAGAAATCTCATTTCAGAGGTGTGGCCAGGGTGTTCAGATCAAGTTCCCTAGGGTTACTACCATAATGGAATTTGATCTCCATGACAAATGAGAAAAATACCACCTACTTCTGGTGAGCCAAACATCTCTGAGAAACTCAACACAGAAGTGAATTAATTTCTTTAACTGTTCTTGTCACATTGAAAAATGCTCACAAGGCATAGAGACAATGTTGAGTCTATACAATTGTGCCTAGAAACTGGCAAATGCTTAAAAGCACAGAAAAACAAAGGGGGCCACGTAGAAAGGAACCAAATGATCTAATCTCCTAAGAGAAGCAATTGGCTTTCTCTGTATAACTGTATTCTATATCACTACACTGTAAAGACAAATGAGTTATCATGGTTCAGTAGGAGATAAGTCATGAACATTCAAGTTTTGTCCAACAGGGCTGATTTTCCCGAGCTTTTCCTACTGCTATTAGCACTTTATTTAAGGGTACTATATGGTAGTTCATCGGCATGGAGGGGCACCTGTTAATGTCTCCATTTTCCTCCCTTTTATTTAAAACAATAGGATGGAAATACATATAGCAAAAATTCTTAAAGCTTCATATCTGTATTTACAATATAATATAAAGTGTTAATATACACAGTTTATAAAGTATTCTTATATGCTCTGGTTAAATTAAATGTTTTCCTATTTCGTGTTTTTACATGTATCTTGAAAGCACATTGCAGAAGAAAGTCTTCATAGTGATTAAATTAAATTGGCCTTGTAATTATATAAAATACGTATTTTCATTTGAATGTTTTTAACTTCTGGTCACCTTAACTATCTACAATATAGCCATGAACAGAGTTAGGAGTGGGGGATGGGAAGACCCACAGCTATAAGGAACATGACCTTCACAAAGTCAGTGCATTTTATGTAAGCTGAGTCAAGGCTTCATTTCCAAGCTTATTGATTTAGACTTACATATAAAGGACAGGAAGGTAGATAGGAAGGTAGATGGGATGGTAGATGGAGTGCTGGACCTGGAGTCAAAAAGACTCATCTTCCCATGTTCAAATACAGTCTCAGACACTATAGCTGTATGACCCTAGGAAAGTCATTTAACCCTCCTTGTCTCAGTTTCCTCATCTGGAGAAGAAAATGTCAAACCACTCTAGTATCTTTGCCAAGGAAGTCTCAAATTGAGACCAATATGACTGAACAGTAAAAGAAGACAGTAGATTAGAAAAGTAGTAACAGTCATCCTAGCATCTAGAAGGTAAAACAGATATCAAAAGGAAAAGAATTAGAAAAAGACAACAGAAGTATGTTTTGGAAAGATGCTAGATTTGGAGTGAGAGAACTTTGGACCAGATCTCATCACTGCTATTTGCTCTCTCTCTGTAACTTTAGGCAATAAGAAGCTTGAGTAGATGGCCTCAGAGGCGTTTTCCAGCTCTAAATCTATATTTGATGAAGTATAAAAGCCAATGAGTTGGAAATACTTACCTTAGACCTTGAGGGTACCATTGTATATATACAGCCCAAGATAATAAGCTATTGTATGCCCAGAATTAAATTGAAAAAGAGCAGGCTAGATCAAATTTGGGAGGTGAATGCTGTGCTTTTAATGATCCCAAGCGGTTAAGCTGACACAAGGAACGATCTTTCTTAAGTGGTATTTTCCTGGGAGTTTTTTGTGGATATACATCTTGGACCATTATGATATAAAAGGAAAAATTGCAGGTAATCCAAAAAAGCATTGGAGAGAAATATAATGGGTGAAAATAGACTGTAGTATATATCCATTGATGGACCTATGTGAAATAGGTGGTAACAACTACATCCATGAAATCTATGTCCAGGAAAGAGGTGGGCAAAGAAACGGGAAGCAGATCCTGGAATGCAAAGAGAGCAAATCAACAGCCCAGGTGCTACAGTGGTCCTTACACAATGTGAAAAAACCTAGGAGGGGAACATTTGGCATGTTGGGGTGGATCTTTTGTAGAGTATTCATGGGGGGAGGAAAAGACAATCACCAACAATGAGCACGTTGCACATTATATTGATAAGAGTGAGTACTTTCATCTGTGAGATGCTGGAACTATTAAAGTTTTAGTGACAGAAACAGTGATCACTGAGCCACTGTGGCTTCACCGATAAATCAGTTATGCTAAGCCAATATTATTGCTTTTTTGAAAAACAGAGTTACTCAAAGGGCATACAATCTGTATCCCTAAACCCCAAATTGAGCCAATTCTGAACTGGTCCCCTTGGGGGCCCAGCTGTACACTGTAACTGCCATGCAGTACATGTCAAGCCAGCTTGAGAGAAATTAAAGCATGGACACACACAAATTAAAAAAATAAAAAACAGGGTTACTAGTCTAATAAATCAAGATACAGTGGAGACCCAGAAAAATATTTGACAATATCCTTATATATACTAGAGGTATATATAAACTACCTATATAGGTATACCTATATATACCAATATACATGCTATATATAGCATATGCCTATATATATGCTACCTATTATAAAATGGAGAGATATATGGTCTAGAAGAGATAAGATAGATTTTCAGAACCAACTGAATGGCTAGACCCAAAAAGTAGTATATGGGTTGGTGTCAAAATGGGAGAGGAGGCAGAGCCAAGATGGTGGAGTAGAAAAATGAACCTGTAGAAGCTCCCCCTCATTGCCCATAAAATACCTGTAAAAAATGATTCTAAACAAATTCTAGGGCAGCAGAAGCCACAAAATGACACAGTGGAAGAGATTTCCAGCCCAAGATAACCTGAAAGGCCAACAGGAAAGGTCTATCACACCAGGCATGGCCTGTGGAGCACAGCCCAGCCTGGGCCACAGGGCACCAGCAGGAACAGGAATGGAGCAGGCCTTAAGGGGTGGAATCCCCGGTAGAAGCTGCGGTTCCCATATTACTCAACCCACAAATGCCACGGACAGCTTCAGAGGTCAGTGAGAAAACTCTTTCACCTTGGTGGAAAGGGAACGTGGTCTGGCCCCACCAGCAGTAGCCATTTTTGGAGCCCTTGGCTTAAAGACCCTGGGGGAACTGAGCAGCTGATCTGGGTTTCAGCCCACAGTGGCAGCCCTGGGGAGAGAAGGAGCACTGGTGGTGGAGGTTCTGGACAGGAATCCTCGCAGATCCTGGGCAGAAGAATGCTTGTGGTTGCTCCCAGACCAGAGCACAGAACAGGAGAGGAGTTAACTCCTCTCCCTAAATTGTGCCACCTTGGAGGAACTGAGAACTTACAGGTCCCTAGAGTATACCCTCGTCTTGACAAAGGACTCAGAAGTCAAGTAACTGGCTGGAAAAATGCCCAATAAAGGGGGAAAAAAATAAGACTGTAGAAGACTACTTTCTTGGTGAACAGGTATTTGCTTCCATCCTTTCAGATGAGGAAGAACAATGCACATCATCGGAGGAAGACATAAAGTCAAGGCTTCTGCATCCAAAACCTCCAAAATAAATATGCAATGACCTCAGGCCATGGAAGAGCTCAAAAAGTATTTTGAAAATCTAGTAAGAGAGGTGGAGGAAAAACTGGGAAAAGAAATGAGAGTGATGCAAGAAAATCATGAAAAGCAAGTCAACAGCTTGCTAAAGGAGACCCAAAAAATGCTGAAGGAAGTAACACCTTTAAAAATAGACTAACCCAAATGGCAAAAGAGGTCCAAAAAGCCAATGAGGAGAAGAATGGTTTAAAAAGCAGAATTAGCCAAATGGAAAAGGAGGTTCAAAGGCTCATTGAGGAAAACATTTTTTTTTTAATTAGAATGGAACAGATGGAAGCTAATGACTTTTATGAGAAGCCAAGAAATTACAAAAGAATGAAAAATGGGAGATAATGTGAAATACCTCATTGGAAAAATAACTGACCTGGAAAGTAAATCCTAGAGAGACAATTTTAAAGTTTTGAGACTATCTGAAAGCCATGATCAAAAAAGGAGCCTGGACATCATCTTTCATGAAACTATCAAGGAAAACTGCCCTAATATTCTAGAATCATAGGGTAAAATAAATATTGAAAGAATTCACTGATCATCTCCTGAAAGAGATTCAAAAAGAGAAACTCCTAGGAATATTGTAACCAAATTCCAGAGTTCCCAGGTCAAGGAGAAAATATTGCAAGCAGTTAGAAAGAAACAATTCGAGTACTGTGGAAATACCAGGATGACACAAGATTTAGCAGCTTCTACATAAAGGGATCGAAGGGCTTGGAATATGATATTCCAGAAGTCAAAGGAACTAGGATTAAAACCAAGAATCACCTATCCAGCAAAACTGAGTATAATACTTCAGAGGAAAAAATGGTCATTCAATGAAATAGAGGACTTTCAAGCATTCTTGATGAAAAGAAAATCTGACTTTTAAACACAAGAATCAAGAGAAGCATGAAAAGGTAAACAGGAAAGAGAAATCATAAGGGACTAACTAAAGTTGAACTGTTTACACTCCTACATGGAAAGATATATATATATATAGACAGAGAGCACAGGGTGAGTTGAATAGGAGGGGATGATACCTAAAAAAAATAAAATTAAGGGGTGAGAGAGGAATATATTGGGAGGAGAAAGATAGAAATGGAATGGGGCAAATTACCTCTCATAAAAGAGGTGAGAAAGCTTTTTTAATGGGGAAAAAAGGAAGGAAGGTGAGAGGGGAAAAGTGAAGTTTACTCTCATCACATTTGGCTTAAGGAGGGAATAACATGCACACTCAATTTGGTATGAAAGTCTACCTTACACTACAGGAAAGTAGAGGAGAAGGGGATAAGTGGGGTGAGGGAGGATGATAGAAGGGAGGGCAAGTGGGAGCAGGGAGTAATTAGAAGTAAACACTTTTGGGGAGGGACAAGGCCAAAAGAGAGAACAGAATAAATGAGGAACAGGATAGGATGGAAGGAAATTAACTATAGTTAGTCTTACACAACATGACTATTATGGAAGTGTTTTGCAAAACCACACATATATAGCCTATATTTAATTACTTGCCCTCTCAGTGGAGATGGGTGGAGAGGGAGGAAGGGAGAGAAGTTGGAACTCAAAGTTTTAGGAATGAATGTTGAGAATTGTTTTTACATGCAACTGGGAAATAAGAAATATAGGTAATGGGGTACAGAAATCTACCTTGCCTTACAAGAAAAGAGAAGATAGGATAAGGGAATGGAGGGGTGTGATAGAAGGGAGGGCAGATTAGTGGAAGGGATAATCAGAATGCATCACCTTTTGGGGTGGGGGGAGGGAAGAGATGGGGAGAAAATTTGGGACTCAAAATTTTGTGGATATGAATGTTGAAAACTAAAAATAAATAAATAAACATTAAAGAAGAAAAAAACTAAATAAAATTAAAAAAATAACCTGGGAGAGAGGTTATTTATCATAGCTCTCCAAGGAACTATCCATGGTCTTATGCTCATCAAAGTATGAAGATATCAAAGAAGGCAGTAAGAAGCAATGGCTAATATTTTGGATGATTAATCAAGATCCAAAAAGATCTCAACAAACTAAGACAATGGCCCAAATCTTGTAAGATGAAATTTTACTTGATATAAATTCAAGTTTCTATACTTTCGTTCATGGAATTAATACAGACTAGAGGTATCTCATGAAATGTCAGGTAGATAATGGTTTATATAAAACAATCCAGGAGTTTTGGGGGACTATAAGTTCAGCCACCCAAGTATACAACCTCAGAGTCATTCTCTACTCCTGATATCTAGCTTCCAAGTCCTGTTACTTCTACCTCCACCTCTTTCAAATGCTTCTACCTTCTCTCATAGCACAACTCACCTTAGCTTCAGGCCCCCATCATTTCTCACTGAAGCCATTGTCACAGTCCCTCAATTAGTCTCTCTGCTTCCATCTTCCCTCTCTCCAATCTATCATCCACATAGGTTTCAAAGAGATTTTCCTACAGCACAGTCCTGACCACCTGCTCTATAAATTCCAGTACCACCCTCCTGGCCCTTAGAACAACTATTAATCTTCATCTCATCCACATAAAAATATCTATTTTGAATAAGCTTTATAATACACACAGTTATTAGGACAGTGGAATATTACATAATTTGTTATACAAACATATTAGGTACATAAAAAAAAATTTCTACTGATTGGGTATGCTTGATCAAAAAAGTTGGGAGAATACCAAAATGGATGACCTCCACAATCCCTTTTAATGCTAAGATTTTATGACTATCTGAAGGAATTAGGTAGCTAGGGGGCTCAATAAATCAAACACTGCATCAGGATTCAGGAAGACATGAGTTCAAATCCAGCCTCAGCCCCCAAGCTTTGTGACCCTGGGCAAATCACTTAACCCTGTTTGCCTCAGTTTCTTCTTCTGTAACATGAGCTGGAGAAGAAAATGCCAAAACACTCCAGTATCTTTGACAAGAAAAATCCATGGACAGTATGGTCCACTGGATCATGAAGAGTTGGATATGACTGAAAAACAATAAAAATAGGGAAACTAGGGATTCCATGAAAAGAGGGAACATAATAATCTTCAAATATCCGAAATTCTGTTTCTGGGAAGAGAGACTTTTAACTAGGCCCACGAAGCAGGAACATATGACCAGTGCATGGGAAGTACATTTTAAAACAGACAAATTTTCAAAAATGGAATGGGATACCTCAGGGAAGTGGTAACATATTCAATCACTAATGGTAGATAAGTAGAAGCTAGATGTGTCAGAGATGTTTTGGATGAATTCCTGAATTGGGTAGGGTTTGCACTAAAGAAATTCCTTCTAATTCCAAAATCTTAATATTAACTAGTGCCTTTTTACTATACAATAAATAGTTTATTTGCTGAAAAGGGCAGAAAAAAGTTTTTGCATAAAGAAAAACCAATGAGTCAGCTTGGAGAAGAATGTAGGCTATTGCCCCGTTCATAAGTGAACAGTTTAGTGACTGAAAGAGACAAAAAAAGAACTTTTATTTAAAAAATATGTAAAGAAACAGAATTTGGTTGCCAAAGGGGATAGAAAATGGATTTTTGCATAAATAAAAAGGCTTAGGTCTATTTATAAAAAATGTAAGATGTTGCCCCATTTGTAGCTAAATAGTTTGGTAGCTAAAAGGAATTGAAAAAAAATAACCTTTTTACTAAAAACTTGACAAAATGCAAGTGTGAAGAAAGGTTTCAGAGACACAGAACATAAAGTGAACCAGCTTGAAGACTGAGATCACAAGGCATTGTGGTCCCTCACCTCATTTGGATGTACCTGGTTTTAAGGCCTGTAAGATTTAAAACATAAAACAATTAATCAAATAAATGTTTACAGACTTCAAGGTGATAGAATAAAAGCTATAGAAAAGAGTGTTTGTGAGATTTTGTTGTTTTTTTGGTTTTTTTTACTGGAGGGAAAGGTGAGTTAGCAGGAGACTCTGAGTTGATCCATCAATAGGAGTGAAGAACAGAGGTGAAGAAAGAAGCCAACTGCAGAGAAACTCATCTAACTAGAAGGCTTAGCTGCTGATTCCTGATTAAAGTAGGAATGAAGAGAGCTTTAAAACCAGGTCCCCTTTTTCATTACACTAAACTGTATTCTAATGCAAACCACTTAATCAAAGTCGAGCTATCTCCATTTAAATGATTCCTATGGAATGAACTACTCAGCAAAACTGAGCATAATCTTTCAGGAGAAAATGGATATTCAATGAAATAGAGAACTTTTAAGCAATTCTGATGAAAAGACCAAAGCTGAATAGAAAACTTAAATTTCAAACACAAGACTCAAGAAAACCTTAAAAAGGTAAACAGGAAAGAGAAATCATAAGGGATTCAATCAGGTTAAACTGTTTTGATTCCTACATGAGAAGGTGATAACTCCTAAGAATTTTCTCATTGTTAGAAGTTAGAAAGATACATAAGAGGGCATGGGTGTGAGTTGAATATGATGAAAGGATTATCTTCAAAAAATAAAGGGATGTGGAACAGATGGAGTCTAATGACTTTCTGAGAAACCAAGAAATCACAAAACAAAACCAAAAGAATAAAAAAATGGAAGAGAATGTGAAATATGTCATGGGAAAAACAACTGACCTGGAAAATAGATCCAGGAGAGACAATTTAAAAATTATGGGACTACCTGAAAGTCATGATCAAAAAAAGAGCCTAGACATCATCTTCCATGAAATTATCGAGGAAAACTGCCCTGAAATTCTACAACCAGAGGGCAAAATAAGTATTGAAAGAAGCCATCGATCACCACCTGAAAGAGATCCAAAAAGAGAAACTCCTAGGAACATTGTGGCCAAATTCCAGAATTCCCAGGTCAAGGAGAAAATATTGCAAGCAGCTAGAAAGAAACAATTCCAGTATTGTGGAAATACAATCAGGATAACTCAAGATCTAGCAGCTTCTACATTACGGGATCGAAGGGTGTGGAATAGGATATTCCAGAAGTCAAAGGAACTAGGACTCATACCAAGAATCACCTACCCAGCAAAACTGAGTATAATACTTCAGGGAAAAATATGGTCTTTCAATTAAACAGAGGACTTTCAAGCATTCTTGATGAAAAGACCAGAGCTGAAAAGAAAATCTGACTTTCAAACACAAGAATGAGAAGAAGCATGAAAAAGTAAACAGCAAAGAGAAGTCATAAGGGCCTTACCAAAAGTGAACTGTTTACATTCCTATATGGAAAGACAATATTTGTAACTCTTAAAATTTTTCAGTATCTGTGTAGTTGGTGGGACCACACACACACATATACACACGCACACACATGCACATACACACACATACACACATGCACGCACATACAGAGACAGAGAGCACAGAGTGAATTGAATAGGATGGGACCATATCTCAAAAGAAATTAAGGTAAATGGTGAGAGAGAAATTGTAGTGGGAGGAAAGAGGGTGAAATAGAATGGGGTAAATTATATCTCATTCAAGAGGCAAGCAGGAGACTTTTTAGTGGAGGGAAAAAGAGGAGAGCTGAGAAAAAAACAAGAAGTTTACCCTCATCACATTCGACTAAAGGAAGGAATAAAATGCACACTCATTTTGGTATGAAAAACCTATCTTACAATACAGGAAAGTGGGGGAGAAGGAGATAAGCAAGGCCTGGGGGGGATGATGGTAGGGAGGGCAATAGGAGGAGGGAGCAATTTGAAGTCAACACTCGGGGAGGGACAGGATCAAAAGAGAGAATAGAAACAATGTGGGGCACGATAGGATGGATGGAAATACAGTTAGTCTTACACAACACGACTATTATGGAAGTCATTTGCAAAACTACACAGATAGGGCCCATACTGAATTACCTGCCTTCCCAAAGGGAGGGATGGGGAGAATTTGGAACTCAAAGTTTTAGGAACAACTGTTTAGGAAATAAGAAATACAGTTAATGGGGAATAGAGGGTCATCTGGCCCTACAGGACAGGGGAGAGGATGGGGACAAGAGAGGGGAGGGATGATAGAAGAGAGGGCAGATTGGTGATAGGGAAACTTAGAATGCTCGGTGTATTGGGGTGGGGGGGAGGGGATAAATGGGGAGAAAATTTGGAACCCAAAATTTTGTGAAAATGAATGTAAAAAGTTAAATAAATAAATTTTTATTAAAAAAAATAAAGGGGTGGGAAAGAGGAATGCACTGAGAGAAGGGAAAAGTGGAATGGGTTAAATTACTTCACATAAAAGAGGTGCAGAAGAGCTTTTACAGCAGATGGGAAGATAGGAGAGGTTTAAGGGGAGCACGCAAACCTTACTGGAACTGGCTTAAAGAGGGAGTAACATGCACACTTAATCGGGTACAGACATCTATATTACCCTACAGAAAAGCAGGAGGAGAAAAGGATAAGAAAAGGGAGTTGGGAGGATGATGCCGTAGTCAGAAACAAAACACTTTTGTTCCCCATCAATTGGGGAATGGCTGAACAAGATGTGGTATATGTAATGGAATACTATTATGCTATAAGAAATGACAAAGAGGTGGACTTCAGAAAAACCTGGGTGAAAGGAGAGAGTAGGATGAATGATGGGAGGTTAAAAACAGTAATCATAACTGAAACAACTGTACGGCAAGTATCTCTGATAAAGGCCTCATTTCTCACATATAGGGAGAACTGAGCCAAAGTTAATAAGCCATTCCCTGATTGATAAATGGTCAAAGGATATTAAGAGGCAGTTTCCAAACAAAGTAATCAAAAGCCATCTATAGTCATATGAAAAAATGCTCTAAATTACTGTTGATTAGAGAAATGCACATTAAAACAACTCTAAGGTATCACTTCAAAGTATCAGATTGTCTAATATGACAGAAAAGGAAAATGACAAATATTGGTGGGGTGTGGAAAAATTCAAACACCGGATTTGTGAACTGATTCAATCATTCTGGAAAAACAATTTGGAGCTATGCCCAAAGGGCTATAAAACCATGCATACCATACTCTATGACCCAACAATACCATTACTAGGTCTGTATCCTAAAGAGATAAAGAACAAAAAGGAAAAGGGCCTGTATGCACAAATATATTTATAGCAGCAAAGAAACTGGAAACTGACAGGGTACCCATCAATTGCAGAATGACTAAGCAAGCTGTGGTATGTGATTATGATGGAATACTACTGGACCATAAGAAATGATGAGGGGCGGCTAGGTGGTGCAATGGATAGAGCACCAGCCTTGGAGTCAAGAATACCTGAGTTCAAATCCAGCCTCAGACACTTGACATTTACTAGCTGAGTGACCTTGAACTCACTTAACCCTAATTACCTTGGGATAAAAAAAGAAAAAAGAAATGACAAGCATGAAGTTCTCAGAAAAACCTGGAAAGACATGAACTGATACAAAGTGAAATAAACCAGAACAAGAGAACATTGTACACAATAAGAGCAATATTGTACAATGATCGACTGTGAATGACTTACTCTCAGCAATACAGTGATCTAAGACAATTCCAAAGGATTTTTGGTAAAAAAAAAAAAAAAAAATACTATCCATCTACTACACATCACATCTATCAGACTGGCTAACAGGACAGAAAAGGAAGATGATAAATGTTGGAGAAGATTTGGGAGAGTTGGAACACTAATTCATTGTTGGCAGAGCTGTGAGCTGATCCGACCATTCTGGAGGGCAATTTGGAACTATGCCCAAAGAGCTACAAAAACGTGCCCACTCTTTGACCCAGGAATATCATTTCTAGGACTGTATCCGCAAGAGATCATAAAAATGGGAAAAGGTCCCACAGGTACAAAAATATTTATAGCAGCACTCCTTGTGGTGGCCAAGAACTGGAAATTGAGGGAATGCCCATCAATTGGGGAATGGCTGAACAAGATGTGGTATATGTAATGGAATACTATTGTGCTATAAGAAATGACAAACAGGTGGACTTCAGAAAAACCTGGAAAGACTTATATGAACTGATGCTGATTGAAATGAGAACCAGGAGAATATTATACACAGTATCAGCCACAGTGTGTGAAGACTGTTTCTGATAGACTTGGCCCTTCACAGCAATGCAAGGACCTAAAACATTCCCTAGAGACTTTTGAGGTAAAATGCCATCCACATCCAGAGAAAGGACTATTGAATCAGAATGCAGAATGAAGCAGATTATTTTCTCGTGTTATATTATGTTTTGGTTTGGTTTTTCTCATAGTTTGTCCCATTTGTTTTATTTTTTCTATGCAACATGACTAATATGAAAATGTGTTTAATAAGAATATATGTGTAGAACCATATAAGATTGCATGCCGTCTTGGGGAGGGAGGGGAGAGGGAGGAGGAGAAAATTTAAAACTTATGGAAGTGATTGAAATCTGAAAACAAATAAGCTAATTAAATAAAAAAGAATGAAAAAATATGCTATCCATCTATAGAGAAAGAATTGGATTCTGAACTCCACAAAAAAATTTTTTTTTTTTGCTTTTTTGGAGGGGTCTGTTTTCTTTCACAATATGACTAATATGAAAATATGTATTGCATGACTGCATAGTACAATCTGTATCAAATTGCTTGCCTTCTCAATAAGAAGGAAGAGGAAGGGAGAGAATATGGAACTCAAAAAAATTTTTTTAAAAGAATGTTAAAAATTCTTTTTATATGTAATTCAGAAAAAAATAAATATTAAATAATATTAAATAAATTTTAAAAATTTAGCCAAGAAAACTGTTCCTCTGATCAAGTCTGTTGACATCAGTAGAGGATATCAATAGCTCTGCAGCATCTACATACTGATGTTTGAGTTGTTATATGTGTTTCCTATGTATGCATCATCCCCTTCTTTGTAGGGTAGTAATTTGTAAGTGAGTTTACCCTTGTGTCCATGGGGGAAACTTTGTCATTTTTCCTGCTTTGTTATTTCATTGAATGCTTTTTTGCGTTCAAAAAAATAATAAAGTGTTTTGTCTAAATGCGTATATATAGAAACATGTATTATGAGGCTTGGCAGCAGGGGCGGGGGGCGTTGTGTGTGTGTGTTTGAAGAGAAGCAAACTTTTTGGATTCTACATCCTCTGGCAATCCTAATATTAAAAATAATTTAAGTACACACAAAGATCAATTTCTAAAGATCACTTTATTAGGTTGTATGTGGGTGCCTTTGACCCCCATTTAAACCCTTTTTTGCTGTGATATTCTGGAAAAAACTTTAACATTGTGAAAGTTGTTTGGGGTGGTGGGTGGGGTCATTTTTTAAATTTTTGAGCTTGGATTTGTCTCTTTCCTAGGCTGAAAGTGCAAAAAAGTCCTACTCCACTGCCAACGGGCATGGAAGTTTTAACCTTTGCTGCCTCCAGCCTGGATCAGTTTGCCCCTCTTTAGGCAGCCCACCCTAACCCCTCCTGGGGGATCATCATATTGATGCTAGACTTTTGGGACACCTGGTGGGCTTTAGCTCAAAATATCTGAACTCAAGTTGAATCCACCAGGCTCATTTTCCTCTGGTAGCAATGAATTCCGACATGTACTAGCACACTTGATTGTAAAGCAATCTAAAAAATAATTTATTATAAACATGGTAAACATCCACACTACCAATCCAAGCCATCAACAAATATTTATCAAGTACCTACCAGGCTCTGTGCTAGGTTCAGAGGATACAGACATGGAGCAACTTCTACTCTCAAGAAATTTACATTCCATCAATATAACTTGTTTTGCACCTATTTACATTTTAAATAAATGAATTTCAGCAGACAACATAGCATAACTTTCCAGCCATTTCCTATCTTGGACAGCTTTCTTTTTATACAGTCAAAGGTCAAAACTCTATTGGTTCTGATTTTTTTTAAAATTAATTTATTTTCAGTTTTCTACAATCACTTCCATAAATCTTAGATTTTTCTCCTCTTCCTTCTCCGCTTCTTTCCCTCTTCCGCACCCCCTCCCCGAAGCAGAGTGTAATTTTATATGGGTTCTACCTTGCTAAATACATTTTCACCTTAGTCATGTTGCATAGAAGAATTAAAATGAATGGGAGAAACCATGAAAAAAAAAACAAAACAAAATATAACACAAGAGTCTGCTCCATTCTGCAATCCAATTCCATAATTCTCTCTCTGGATGCAGAAGGCTTTTTACCTCGAGTTTATTGGGAATTTTTTTAGGACCTTGCATTGCCATGAAAGACTAAGTCTACCAGAAAAATTTCTTGCCCTGTGGTTGTTACTGTGTACAGTGATCTCCTGGTTCTGTTCCTTTCACTCAGCATCAGTTCATATAAGTCCTTCCAGGCCTCTCTGAAGTCTTCCTGTTCATCATTTCTTATAGCACAAGAGTATTCCATTATATTCATATACCACAATTTGTTCAGCCATTCCCCAGCTGATGGGCATCCCCCTGATTTCCACTTCTTGGCCAACACAAAGAGAGCTACTATAAATATTTTTTGTACATGTGGGACCCTTTCCCATTTTTATGATCTCTTTGGGGTACAGTCCTAGAAGCAATATTGCTGGTTCAAAGGGTATGCACATTTTTGTAGCCCTTTGAGCATAGTTCCAAATTGCTCCCCAGAATGGTTGGATCAGCTCACAGCTCCACCAACAATGAATGAGTGTTCCAACTCTCCCATGTTTTCTCCAACATTTGACATTTTCCTGTTTTGTCATGTTAGGCAATCTGACAGGTGTGATGTAGTACCTCAGGGTTGTTTTGATTGCATCTCTCTAATCAATAGTGATTTAGAACATTTTTTCATATGACTATAGATCGCTTTAATTTCTTCCTCTGAAAACTGACTGTTCATATCCTTTAACCATTTATCAACCAGGGAATGACTTGTATTCTTGTACATTTGACTCAGTGCTCTATGTATTTTAGAAATGAGGCCTTTATCAGACACCAGCTGCAAAAAGTCTTTCCCAGTTTTCTGCTTCCCTCTGATTTTTTTATTTTGCATGACTTCATAAGAGTCCTTCCAGATTCCTATATATTTCGCATACTCTTGTAGTCCTAATTGCAATGTGGTGTTACATTAAGTATCTGTTAAACATTTAGACTGTTATCATTTCATTTTTTTTTTTGCAAAATTGCAGATCTTTTGATAGTTATAAAAAAGTACTTTCAAGTTGTATATTCTCAACAAAAGAATGGGTCAAGAAGTGTAATTGTTTTTAAGCTAGTACAGCGTACTGCCCTTCAAAATTCTCTATTTTTAGTTTTCCACCAGCAATGAATAAGTGTGACTAGCAATTTCATTGCTTTTATTTATTTCGGGGGGCCTATTGGAAAATGTGAGATGATGGCTCAAATTTGTTTCAATTTTCATCTCTTCATTAAAATTCTTAAATTCTTCAAAGATTACCATTTATTTCTTTTAAAAATTATTTGTTCAAAATCTCTGACCATTTATTTATCCAGTAGATGCTAGGAATTGCTTTTGAAAATTTTTACCAGTTCCTTATATAGTTAAGATGAAAGTTTTATAACAAATTTTACATAACTTTCCCCAGTGTTACTTTCATGTTTTTCTTGTGAAAAAAAAAATGCTCAAAATAATGCAACATTTATTATGTTGCTAATATTTCCTGTTTATTTCTTTTTTACATGTTTTATATTATCCAGTTGGAGATCATCAGGGTAGATATCTAAGAGATATAGGTCTAAATTCATTTCCCACCCATCATTAAAACAGTCTTCCCAAATAATGTGTTAAATAATGGATTTTTTTCCCCTTATCCTAAAGTGTATTGGGTGGGGCACCTGGAATCTCTATTCTGTTCTACTTATTTATTTTTGGACTTTATTTATAGTACTGTTGCAAGACTACTTTTACAAGTTTTTTTTATTATTGTAAGGGAATTTTAATTATCATTCCAACAAAAGTGCACAGTGATATTGAGTTAGCATGCTTCAAATATCTGAGGTCAGAAATTATATTGTTACTCTGTCCTTTAGTTAGTCTTTACTGTATATAGTGTATTGGGATGGAGACAAAAGAGAAGACACAATCTAGGCCCAAAGAATCTAGTTGGAGAAATACAAACATATACAGAAGATTCCTGAAGTAATTTTCAACCTAGTTTGGAAGGAGGTATATAGATGAGTTTAATGATAGAGCTAGGTGACTCAGTGCATACTGAGCTGTATGTAGACACAACTGTGTGACCGTGGGCAAGTCACTTAACCTGTTGGCCTTATCCACTGGAGAAGAAAATGGCAAACCATTCCAGTATCTCTGCCAAGAAAACACCATGGACAATTTTGGTGTGCTGCGGTCCACAGGTCACAAAGAGTCAGACAAGACTGAAATGAGTGAACAGTGTGGATGATTTGACAAAGAGAAAGAAAATTCCACAAAGACAGGTGCAAAGGTAAGAATAATCTAGGCATACGCATAGTGTGGAATCACAGACTCTCAAACAAGATTTAGTTCAATCCTTACTCAAATTTTGACAGGCTTATCAGCTTTACTAGGTCAGGGAATCTAAGTCAAGATGGACCTTATAAGTTTCAGGGGCTGGTAGAACACTCCAATGGATAAGTCCAAGACACCACTGGAAATATGTTCTTCCTGTAAGCAAAGATCTTAAATTTCTTTTGCAATCAATCATAGAAAACCAGAGTTGGAAGACATCCCTGAAATCATATAGTCCAATATACAGTTAAAGATGAAGCATTAAAAATAGCTTAAGGAAAGTAGTGTTAATTTTTCCAAATTTAAAAAAGAATATAAATATATACAAAAATGACAAATGTTGGAGAGGGTAACAAGTTCATTAATGCACTATTGGTAGAACTTTTTCCAGATCAGTCATAATGGAAAGTATTTTGGAATTAAGTCCCAAAAGTTACTAAACTGCATCCTCTTTGATATGACCACTAAATCCATATACCAAAGAGATAAAAGAAAGAAGGACCCAAATGTTCAAAAATACAACAATCCTTTTTGTGTTAAAAACTAAGGAAATACTCACCAACTGAGGAATGGCTGAACAAATTATGGTATATGAGTATATAATGGAATTGGAATTGTGCTATAAGAAATATAAAAAGGATAATAAAAGAAATGATTTCAGAGAAACCTAGGAAGACTTCTATGAAATAATGCAAAGTTAAGTGACTAGAACCAGGAGAAAAAAATTATATATTCACAACATTGTAAAGGCAAGTCTGAAAGATTTAAAGACCTCCTATCAACATAATGACTAAACACACTTCCGGAAGACTTTATGTTGAAACTGCTACCTAACTCCTGGCAGAAAGGTGATGGACTTAGAGTGCAGACCGAGACCTATTTATTGGACTTGACCAATGCAAGATGTTTCACTTGATTATGCATAAAAGTTTTGTTTTTTTTCTCAAGGGGGAAAGTGGGAGGAAAAATTAATAGAAAAAATGTTTTTAATTTTCTTAAATCATACTATATTTAGCTTCAAGTCAATTACAATTCCATTTTAGCCCAATTCATGTCATGCTATTGTCTAGAGACAGGAGCTGGTAAACGTTTGACAAATGACTCAAAAACAAAAAAACTGTGCCTATACTGTGTATGTGCATATGCTTGTATTCACATATACATACCATACCATGTACATGCATACACACATATGTACACACACACATCTGTTCTTTTTTTGACCATTTTATATTGCAGTCATGGAATTACAAAGCTCAAGCAACATCTCCAGCCATGAAGAACTCACTACCACTCAAGGCAGTCAAGTCTGACTTTTAGACTACTCTAGTTGTCAAGACATTTTCCTTTATGTTAAGTAGAAATCTGCCATCCTTTAAGCCATCCCTAGTCTTGCCTTAGTTCTGCCCTCTGTGTTTAACCACTGTCTACTGGCATGCAGAGATAACTGAATCTTAATCAAGTAATACCTGTAGTAACAAGTTGGTTTTTTTTTTTAATGTGAATTTCACTTACATCTATTCCAACAGTCTCCTGTACCAAAATTTCAAATTAAAAAATTTATGCGGGCATTTTAAAAAACCACAGTAGTACCATTTGATGCCTACAGCTTAGCTTTTGTATCAATAAGAACTTCTCATGTTTAAAAATTACCCTTAAAAGAATTTGGAGATATTATCACTGAATACTCCTTTGTATGAGCAATCTAAAGCTGTGAGGGAAAGCTGAGAGGCATGATGCATCCAACAAAATATAGCAAACTCCCATGTCTTCAGCATCCAATCCCACCCCCACTAATCCTAGTAAATCCTAGGAGTTAGATCTATTTCACAGTACCAACAATGGTGATAGACATTTATAAGGCCCCTAGGCCATTCCATAAAGTTTGGAAATACATCTTCTAAATCAAAGATTAAATGAAGTGTAAGCTCCAACTTTCCAGGTTTATTTCACAGTTCTCTCCTTAATACATTCAATGCTCAGTTCTACATCAGACTACATCCCCACCCCAACACCCACCCACCCATACTCTCACAATTTTATACCTCTTAGAATCCTCAATGCACTTCAGGTACCCTTATCACCTCTAATCTCTCATGCTAATTTGCACTAACTTAGAGTGTACCTCTCTCATCCACTAGACTGGACTATAATGTCTGTCGAAGAGAGAAACTTATTTTTCAACATTTCTTCTGTCTACAAAAGTGCTGTGCAAATCAAAATATTTAGCTAATGTATACTGAATTGAATGCTAACCTGGCCAAGATCCTTTAAATAAAGTTCCTACTCCTATCCAGTCCTTGCCTGCTTAACCACCCTGACTCCATCAGGCCGACTGTTGCCCAACATCACTTAGTGTAGCTGCCTGTCTGGCACAGGACTCAATTCAGATGTTACCTTCTGTAAATGGTTCTAGTTCTCCTAGATGAGGGCACACCACCATGATTTTCTTCTTCCTGCTTTCTATGTATATTTCTTATTTGCATGTTTTCTCCCATTAAACTGCTGGCTCCTTGAGGACAAAGACTGTTTTTGCCTTTCAGCACTTAGAATTGTTCTAGGCATTTCTAATAAATGCTTGTGGACCTGTAATTGGCTTTCTTCTGGTTTCAAAACAGGAGTTGACACTTCTTGCTTGGAACAACTCCTTTATTTACTCTCTTGATCCCATCCTGGGGCAGCTAGGTGGTGCAGTGGATAGAGCACCAGTGCAGGAGTCAGGAGGACCTGAGTTCAAATCTCACCTCACACACTTGACACTCACTAGTTGTGTGACCTTGGGCAAGTCACTTAACCCCAATTGCCTCAGCCTGGGTCATCTGCAGTCATCCTGATGAATATTAGGTCACTGGATTCAGATGGCTCTGGAGGAGAAGTGAGGCTGGTGACCTGCACAGCCCTCCCTCACTCAAAACAAAGTCAAGTGCAAGTCATGTCATTATTTCTCTGATGGCATGGTCTTCTTCAGCAACGAAGGATGAACACACACACACACATTACTGCCACTTTTAGCCCAATAGCAAGTGACCACCAACCGTGAGCCCAGCATGGGGCAGCACCACTGAGTGGTACAAGCTGCAATACTCTGATATACCAGGCTGGGCACATGCCAAAGCAGCCATGAGAGTTGAGTGGGCCCAGGCTGAGCAACAGAGTTGGAGCAGACATTCTAGGGAAATGATCCAGATCTACAGCTATCTGGTTCACTACCAGTCTTCAATACAAACAGAAATGAACTCTATTTTATTTCCTTATCTTAACTTGCACAAACAGGTTAGTCACATAAATTGGTGCAACAAATTTTCAAACTTAAATTAGCTTTCCAGTCAGCAAATTAATCTGCAATTTGGAGAATTCACAAACTAAGCAACAATAGTTATGAAGGTAAACCTGCTTCCAAAAAACACAAATCATAATCTATTTATTTTGGAGGTGCCCCTATGCAAAATCTTAAGAACAAATCACCTTCATTAGCATGGAAGAGCAGAAATTCATGTTAATATCAGTTTTAAGTAAGCGTGACTGGTATCCCCAACTTTTAAAATATTAAATTCAAGCATGTAGCAATGGTTTAACTACATCTAGTAAATATTTTGACAGCCTAAAAAAAACAAAAGATTCTTTAAGAATATGCTTTCATTTGTGCAGTTCCTGAATTTGTTTTTAAAACTGGCCCTGGTTATGTTAAAACCAAGACACCTACCTGGGGCCATATATCTAGACTAAGATAACATAATGAGTTACATCTGAATTATGTTTATGTTCAACTTGGTAGAAACAGATTTTCCCACTTCTAATCCCAATTTTAACTGTAAAAAAGGTCTGAGGTAAGCTATCATTCATTCAAAGGGTCATTGCTAAACTGTACTTGAGGCCCTTAAAAAGACCTGCCTGGTGTGGTCCTGGTGGCAAAGGAGTAAACAAAGAATTGTGATGGACCCAGCAATACCATTTTTTACGGTTGTATCCCAAAGGGATCATACAAATGGAAAAAGGACCCACATGTACAAAAACATTTATAGCAACTCTTTTCGTGGTGGCAAAGAATTGGAAATTGAGGGGATTGTCATCGATTGGGGAATAGCTGAACAAGTTGCGGCAAATGAAAGTAATATAATACTTTCCTATAAAATAATGCTATAGTGCTATAAAATAATGAGTAGTGGAACTTCAGAAAAACCTGGACTTATATGAACTGATGCTAAGTGAAGGGAGCAGAACCAGGAGAATACGGTATGTACAGTTACAGTCATATTGTGTGATGACTAACTTTGATAGACTTGGCTAGTCTCAGCAATGCAAGGTTCTAAGACAATGCCAAAAGGCTCATGATGGTAAATGCTATCCACATCAAGAGAAAGAATTAGTCTGAATGCATACTATTTGTTCTCTCTGTTTTGTTTCTTCTTTCTTGTGGCTCATTCCATTCGTTCTAATTCTTCTTTACAACATGACCAATGTGAAAATGTTTAATATGAATGTATATACAGAACCTATATCAGATTGTATGCTCTCTTGGGGAGAGGAAAACATTTAAAACTCAAAAGCTTGTGGAACTGAATGTTGTAAACTAAAAATAAATTTTAAAAATTATGATGATGGGCTCTAAAAAAGATAAAGCCACCCTTTCTTTTGTATTTGTATATGCAATATAAAAAGATCTCTAAATAACAAATGAAAACTATCAGGTTTTTCCTAGGAGATTTTTCCTAAGATTCTTGGATTCCTATGATTCCTAAGATAAAAACTTCAAAGAATCAGAAACCTGAAGAGTAACTTATTTGCAACTCAAAAACAATCATTTTCATGAATCATCACCACTTTTCACCAAGAGTATTAAACTTAAATAATATTTATTAAATTTGCTATTTACATAAATTTTTCAAAAAATTTCACACTCCCAAACTAGAGAAGGAAATTATTTAACAAAAACAAAGTCAATCTTCAAAATAACTAGTGATTCTTAACAGATGCAAACAGTAAAGGATCTATAGTTTCAATATAGCCCAATACGAGTGTTTATGACTTATTCTCAAATTATCTGACTTAGCACATAAGTCTTGGGAACCAACTAAGGCACAAAGAGGTTAAATAATTCATCCTGGGTCAAATGAGCTGTTAAGTGTCCCATGTAGTATCTGAACCTAGATCTTTCCACACTAGCACTCTATCCACTACACCCGGCCGCCTCTATAAATAATACAAATGAAAACTAATAAAAATGCAAAAATGGAAAAAATAGCAATCAAAATGTTTTTACCCAAAGGAAGAGAATAAAAAAATTCTTTCAAAAAAGTAAATTGCATGAGATAAAACTAATATGGATTAAAAGTCATTTTCTCAGAAAAAAATGTACAAAAATAAAATTTTAAATAAAGTTCACAAGTCATGTGTGAACATTCTTTAAGAATTTCATACACAAGGGTCATACATGGTTCCACTTTTAGTACATCACATTTAGAGAAAATAAGTTAACACAATCATCTGAATTGGCTGCCTACACACTGGACAAGGCTTATTTCTCTTTTTCAGCTTCTTAGCACAGGTAAAACATGCCATAAGATGTCCTGTCCTTCCATGAACAATGCATCCATTTTTAGGTCGGCTCTGACAAATGACACAGGGCTCTACTGTACTAGCGGGAAGAATAGATTCCACACTTGCTTCTTTGTCTTGCACTTCTTCTCTCTCAAATTCTCCAGCATCTTCCTGACTACTACAGATGATACTTTTAGATGTCGATGGCTGAGAATAATCCTCACTTTCTTGGGAGTCTGATGTCTGTACTATTTTTTCATCACTTTCCTCAACACATGAATCTTGAGAGTCATTCATTTTATTTTTCTTACAATCTGGAACATCAAAGCCCTCTTCCTCCCCTTGTGTGGGGCTTTCTAGTTTGCCTTTATCTGACATGTCACCTTTCCCCTCAGAAAGCCAATTCTCTCGCAAAGCCCAGCATCTATGGCAATGTGGTGGAAGTGGAGGGTTCATTTTATCACAGGAAGTACACTTCCAATAGTCCTGCAATGAAAAAAGAAGTAGAACTAGTTTCAATAGTTCTGAAATAACCAGGAATAACAATGCTAGTCATACCAATTTATTCAGTTTTGTTTGTTAAAAATCAGGATTTGCAATAAAAAGATTTGGTAGCTTATTTCGTAACATTTCAAATTCTACCCCAACTTTAACTCTTAGCAACTTCTCCTGAAATCTGAAATTGTGGGTAAGTGGTCTTTTCACCTTTTGGAGATTCTGCCGTGAGGCATTCTAATTCTGTTAGTTGTAGACCTTTTTAAAATAGGAATCCATCCTTATCCATATCTGCCAGGTACCATCTGCTACCATGTCTATTTTGATTGGGTAGTATTCAGAATAATCTGTTTTAACTATTGCCCCCCCCCTTTTTTTGTAAAATAGAGATTAATGCAATTTATAGGAAACTAGCCAAGTTTACATTCATAGTCAGTTCCCACATTACAAATGATTTTTGTTATTTTACAAATCAGGTTTTTTGAAAGAGAAAATGAATGTCTTCATAGAAATAATGCTAGAAACAGAAGTTAGGTTTGAAAACCCAACTCAGAAAAGTCTACTTTACAATACAGCCTAATTAATAATACTAGATATTGAGAGCACTGAACAATGAAGAGGTGGAAAAGGCTGAGAGGATGGCTGGAATTATGAATGAAAATCATCTAATGGATCCCTCCACTTCTCTTGCCCTGTGAAGAAGGTTAACCCTAGATGAAGCCTGTCTTTGATATCTTCTTCATTACCATTGTACTTTCTCTCATTTTCTGGTAATTTCTCCCTCTATGTGTCCTAATGTGATTCCTCCCTCTTAGCATTTCATTATATTATCCTCAACTCATATGTGCCCGCCAATGTTCTTCATGTCCCCAAATTACCTATAATCCTTTCGCTCTAAACAAAATTCTTATTTCAAATATCAAGCTATGTTAGGAAGAAAACCTAAATTAAAAGAAATTAATGACTGAGCCTCAGCAAACCTCCCAGGAGTGATAGCTCCATTTTTTTTTTCAAAAGGCTTGCAAATTCAAATGAATCCCTGGTAGAGTCATTTCAGGGACAAAGTGAAATGAAAATATTCAGCAAGCATATGTTTGGAAGAGAAAATATTTTCTAATGGGTACAGAGGTCACTAAACAGTCTGTTAAAGAGTTTGTCAACTGCTTAGCTCTACCTAAACTAGAGAGAAAAGCCATAGTAATTCAGCAGTCTTTCTTAACATAAGCCTAACTTTTACTTGTTTCTTATGCTTCAAAGATCTGTGATTTCACTCATGTGATATTCTCACCGTATTGATGTACATATACTACACCTTAGCACAAGGTTTCCAATTTATCACTTCTGGTGATAAACTTTTCTGATCTTGAGAGATCTTGGGTTGATCTTGAGAGAAAAGACTAATAGTGCTTCACTTGGCCTAGACTTCTCACCTTGGTAGAAATTTACTAAATTTGCTAAAAAGTCTGAGTCTCACTGGAATACCTTGAAAATTCAGGATTACCTGAATTATATAACAAGACATTAAGCTAGGAGGAGAAACAATACAGAAAAGAAGTTTTAGGCTTTGTCTGTAGGTTTAGTGTTTGTTGAGATGGGGTCAAAGAGGGATGAAAGAGAGAAACAAAAAAAAAAAAATCAACCTTCCCTCCTGACTCTTTTGTTTCTGCTAATAATACCAAACTAAAAGGAGTGGGACCACCTCTGATTCCCTCCATTTCCTTCTACCCCCAAATTCAGTCATTATAGTCTCCTCATACTTCATACAACATCCAAAAATTCTTCTCATTCTTATTGCCATTCAGGATCTTTATATCTAGAATAATGAAATGATTTAAATGAGCTTTCCATGAATCCATCCTGCACATTAGAGCCAGTGTTTCTCATATCATTTCCCTACTGAAAAGCATCCAATGGTTTTCACTACCTACAACATAAAAGTCCAGACTCCTTAGCCCACCATTCCAACACCTCCACAACAGACAATATTTAATAAGTGAAGCATTAACAGTGAACACAGCATTGTGCAAGATCCTGAGGAAGGTATGAAGTTTAGAGAAAACGTAGCCCTCACAGAGCTATTCTAGTAGAGGCATAAGATACACAAACTACTAGAATACAAAAAGGTACATAAAACACATGTGTATTAAGGAAAGATTTCATAACCAAGTGCTATGTAAAATTTGAGGGAGAAAGTCATTGACAGGAAATCAGAAAAAACTTTATGAATGATGAGCATTCTAAACCAAATTGGAAAGGATGGGTACAAAGTCCAAAGTGAGGAGGAAGGGAAGAGAATAAGCATTTACATAGCACCTACAACATGCCAGGGGCTGTGCTAAGCACTTTACAAATACTATCTCATTTGATCTTCACAACAACCCTGCAAGGTAGGTGCTATTTGTTATCCCTATCGAGGCAAGCAAAGATTAAGTGATCACAAACCTGTTTGAGTGTGTTTGAGTCAGGATTTGAACTCAGTTCCTCCTGACTCCAGTAAACCCTCTATTCACTGAGAGACTTAGCTAGATAGACATGCTAGGTAGAGAAAATGGCTTGAACAAAGGCAATGAGGTACAAGACACATTCAAGAGACACCAAATAATCCAGTTTAGCTGCAGCATTGAATCCATGAAGGGAAACAGTATGAGATACAGGAAGAAAAGTTGGGTGATCTGTATATAGATTCATATTCAGCACTTTTTGTGATGGTAAAGCAGAGTGTCCATCAAACGGACAATGACTCAATTGCAGTACATGAATTAATAGTATAGTGTTACAGTAAGAAATAGTAACTGAGAATAACCTAGGAACAACTGCATAAAATGATACAGAGAGGTAAGTAGAACCATACATACAGCTACAACCATGTAAATTAAAAGAAAAAAAAACCTGAACCCTGAGTCACTAACAAACCAATAAGGCTCAGTCTGAAGAGAAGCTGGAGATAAGGCCAGAATGATGCAAACAATGTCACTGATAGGTGAAAGCAAAACTCCTGACCAGTCAGATTTAGAGACCAGAGCAGAGGCATCAAACACAGAGTTCACTGATGCATCACAACAATTCTAAGCACTCCCTGAACCAGAATAAAATGTGCCTGGGAAATGTTACAAAATAAATAAATACAATAAAACAGAGGTAACATAAGTCAGTAAGTAGCCTGCAGGGACCCCAATGTAGAAATCAATGGCCCCTATATTTAGTCTGACACCAATGGACTTTAAAGCGCATCATTTCACAAAACCAAGAATGCCCAGTGCCTACAATGCTATCTTATAATATTAAAATGGAAGTCATAAAAGAATGCTAGAAAATAGTTTTCACTAAGATCTTTTAAAATCATAACAGTATATGTCATTATTTCTGTTAGGATGAGATAAAACTATTGCTAGGTCTACTACATTGACTATGTACTTCAAAATTTTTATATACAGTATGTTATATGAAACAGCTTATTCAACTTGACCTCAACTATATCAATATTATTTTAATATCAATTAAATAAAATTAAATATTAAATATTTAAGTTAAATATTTAATATCAATATCATTTTAATTTTCTAGTTTTTGTTTTCCAACATTACAACGAAATTTAAATTTTTCTTTTCAAGTCATACAGTATTATTGTGTTTTTACAATTCTCAAATAGACCTTTGATCTCAACGATCTGGATATTCCCTCTAAGAGAAATGCACATCACAACTCATCCAGGCCTTGTGCCACATCCTTCCCTAAGTTCACCATGGAGGGGTGGGGGGGCCAACCTTCCTTAGAAGTTGTTTGGCACAAGGATACTGAGTACTGTGTCATCCCCCTGCCATCCCTTGTCCTCAGAATGTAGCAACCAGGCCACCGTCTTTAACCTTTCTTCTTATTCTACATACAAAGAGAGTATTTAAAGTCAGGTAAACACAGACATCCCCGTGGTGTACACCTGATTTTATAATCTTTTCTCCTATTTAGCATACAAAAATCCACTTTACTACTAAATCCACTTTGCTACTAATTTATTCTTAGAAGGAAAGAATAACTAGCAATATTAACCAAATAAGAAGTTAAAACAATAGTTCAACAAAATATTTCTCAACATCAGTTAATTATTGAACAGGAAAATCCTAAGTGTGTGGCACACATGTGAGCATTTAAGAAAAAAATATTAATTGCATCCCAATAAACAACAGATGACAGTCTTAAGTCACTAACGTATACTGTAATGTTAAAAATAGAGTAAATTTCATAAATTTCTTTGCCTCTTAAAAAGTGGATATATTTTTCTAACGCTAACTCTAAATTCACATCTCACTGTCATGTTTCTGTATCACAGGAAATCAGAATTTTATACTTACAGCTAAGGATATTTCAGGATCTTCATCAAACGAGTCAGTATCACTATCCTCTGCCTGATATACGGTTACCTGGTATATCTAAAACAAGGCCAACAACACCATTAATACAAATCCATTACTTCATTTTATATAAAAGTTCCCTAGATTTACTGTAAGTTGAGCTTCGAAAATGAAGAGCTGGCCCACAAGCAAACAGAAGCACAGCACTGGAGCCAAGCAGAGTCCAGACAGGCTCTGCCACTTGCCAAGGGCAAGTAACTTCACTTTCTAAACTTCTGTCTACAAAATGGGAATGACCCTGCTTGTGTTAGCTACCTCTCAGAATTACAAGGGAAACAGACTTTTCTTTCATGCATGAAGGGTGATGAAAACAAAGATAAAGAAATTTCTGGAATTTTAAATGAACCAATATATTCAAAAATCGGGATTAAAATTTCAATTTGCTGTACAGAATGCACTAAAAACAAGGAAAACACTTATCTCTTAAGCAGGTATGTTAAAAAAAAAACCCACCTCATCATCTTCATCTGTGAGTTCTTGTCCTTCTTCATTGTGGCTATAATCTTCTGAATCAATAGACTCAACTTCAAACTCAACACTGAATTGGTCTGAAACTGAATCATCTGAATTTTCACTTAACACACCAGTATCAATATCCTAAACAAAAGAAAAGGAATTTTAACTCAAGCAAAAAAAAAAAAAAGATCCATAATTTCCTAACTGCTCTCCCTTACTTGTTGTCCAATCCCACCCCCACCTTAAAATCCAATCAGCACATCAAACTAATTCTTCCAAAAAACTTTGTCATTTCCTTACACAAAATTGGACAAAACCTAGATTCCTTACCCTGACATTCCAGGCCTTCAAAAACGCTAATATTTAAAGCTGTTTTTACACTTGATAACCTCAAAATGAACCATCCCCTCTCCAGGCAGACTGTCCCTACCTCCAAGCCTTTGCTTTAACCTTTCCTCCTATCTGAAATGCTCCCTCCTCCCTCTCCTCCCCAACCACATCCCACTCTTCCACACTCCTTGAGAGGTCAGCTCAAGTTCCATATTCCTGGAAAACCTTCCCAATCACACATCTGAAAATTATCTGTCTCCTTTGAATTACTGAATTACAGGTATAATATCTAATTTTCCCAAAAGATTATGTATTTGAGGACAAAGACTGTCCTCTATACTTTCCTGCCTCCCCCACAGAACTAGCACATGACTTGTGCACACTTGGGTCTTTAATCTGTTGACTTAAAAACATAAACTTTAAACAGTTTAATAAACAGGATTACAGGTTGAATTTGGAGAGGTAGAAGAATGGTTCAGTTTACATAATTCTAGCACTTACCAGAGGGCTTGCCCAGAAAATACAAATAACTGGTTATATAAAATAGCCTAAAATGAGACTATTCATAAAAAATCCTGCTAAAGGTTCTCAATTTTGAGACAATTGCCTTTCCTAGCTATCTCTGAAAATTTCAGAAATCAGGAGAAACTAATGTTCATCAGTATTATGTGTCCTGTACAAGATGCAGCTTAAAGATGAGTTTCTGGACTCTGAGTCAAAGAGCTATTAAATTTGTTAACCAAGGCAGGTGTGACAAAGACCCTTACTGTGGAATGAGATCTAGTCACACAGCTGAGTATAAAGAACTGGAAGTCAGAAAAACTGAGTTTGAATCTTATGTCAGTCATTAACGCCCAAGTGACTGTAGGCCAATCACTTAACTGCTTAGGTTTCAATCTCCTCATGTGGATTATGAGGTCTACTAAAATATTTCTAAGGTCCCTTCCTGCTTCTCAATTCTATCAACTATGAAAAATACAAGTAACACCTTATTGAAGAAATCAATGGAAACTATATGACATTCATTAACCACCACAGCTTCTATGGATTTTGAATCTTTGCACAGAAAATGCAAGGATCACACTTAAAAAAAAATATTTTAATGAGATGATCAGCCAGTCCTTAGTGGATGCTGCCATATCCCAGAGAAGGTAGAGGTGGAATGGGTAATTGTTTTCAGCATACCACTTCTTTAATCAATCATCCAGATGTGGCCAGAGAGACTCTAGAAGCTTGATTATAATTACATGGCCATATGCTAATAAAAGTCCACATTCTTCATTTGTAACAGTCTGATTATGGCACCAGTAGCCATACAATTCAATAATATAGCACTGGCACTTACGAAAATAGTACCAAGTTTGTACAGCTCTAGTCCTAAGTGCAGCAGGTAAGGAAAGCCAGTTCAGTAACCAACATGACTGATGTCACATTTCCCTAGCTTGGGGAAGAATTCCAACCAATGAATTTACCAATCTTCCCTCAAATAAAGCCTTTCCTCTTCTCTTCTCTTCTCCCCTCCCCTGCCCTTTTGAATCACTATGATCAGTCTGCTATACAGATGAGTTAGAATTCACTTCTAATTTTTCCCTGACAAAAATGATTCTAGCCAGGTTACAAATTTTGTGTGCGTAGCCATACAAAGAAGAGTTTGAGGAAATAACCTTTTTAAACTTCTTGCATACTGAGAAAATTTTAACCCTTAGTTAAGAGAATAAAATATTTTAGGCAATTCAATCTTAGCCCCTTTTCTACACTGCAAATTTTGGAAGTAGAAATGAAGGTTTAAATGCATAACAAGGAAAGAATGCTGCTATGCTCTAATCTGATTATTTTACTGGAGGGTAAAGGTGAAAATGGGCAGCAAAACATTTGCTATTATTTCCTAAGTTCTTTAAGAAAAAGCAGGAATTAAGAAATCTTAAAGAAGTGCTTCTCAGGAGACTGGCCTGCATACTGGATTTACAGCTGACTGCGTGTTAAAGGATAAAAGTAGTAAGCAAACTCAAGGTAGGATGAGTTTGTTGATTCTCCCCAGCTAGCATCCACCTTAATAGATCAACCTAAGTACATACCTTACCTAGGAATGAAAGAAAAACATTTAAATAATACATAAATGTGTTAAGCTGGAAACTGGATTACTATACTTAAATTATTGCCAGAATCATAAGATGATTCTTAGATGTCAATTTAAAACCATATATTATTTTCTATGCTATCTGAAGTGCCGTATCTCAGCTACAAGGTGGGTGCTACATGTCAATCATACTAAAAAGAATCAACAGTTTCCAAATGTCTCATATATATAAAACTATTTACAACAGTACTTTTAGTTAGTAACAAAGAAACAGAAGGAAAGAACATCCTTATATCTTTCTATTCAGAGACTTAAAAAAACTAACAATGGTTCATTAAAGAACTCTGTGTATACCTTTTTAATCTCTGTAGAGTTTTATAACTGAGCTCAGTATTATTTCCCAAATATTCTGTTGCAACTCAGCTTTTACAATTTATAAAGCATTTTAAAAGGGAAAGATTCAAAACGACATGCATTCAATTCACTATCTGAAAGCTGGTAGGCATTTCCTATTCCTAACGAAGTATGCTGCGTATGTGACTTCTTTTGGCATAGAACATAAAGAGCAGACTCAATCTGGCAAGAAAAAAATTATGCTTTATGTCTAATGCCCAACAAATTGACATCAGTGGGAGAAACTGAAAACAACCACTTTGACATTCTAACTATAAATATGAATAGAATACATAAAAGAGGTCACAACTACATGGATGAGCGCTTATGAATAAAAAAGCTGGCTGTGTTTGGTTTCACTGTATACTCAAATTATTTCAAAAGATTCTCAAAATAAACATAAGCAAATATACCACCATGAAGATAACTAGCTTATGTCACAATATCTACTACAAAGAGTAGTAGAGAAATTCTACTAAAGAACTTGACAATGTTCTTCAAGCTAAATCATATATACTTTGAAATTCAACAACTTCAATACACAAGTGAACACGGGTAGAAAGTGAAAACTACACTGGCAAATATGGCTTATGATCAAAAAATTAAAAGCCAAAGTGAAAGTACTCCTAAAAATTCTCATACAAATCTTAGGTACAGTCATTCAGAAGAGCTGGAAAGGCACTAAACAGGGCAAGAAACATTAAAAATTTAAATCTGCCATTTTTCAACAGACAGGAAACAAATCACATCAAATTGGCTGTCTGTGGAATCAGTTGACCAGATAGAGCAGAGGTTGAAGTAAGCATCAAAAAAGGATAAAGGTATAGACACTGCATACAATTACAGTAGCTCCTACAAATCCAGAACATATAAGAAATAAGACTTAAGAAATTGGATATCACCATTTCTAGCCCAATCTCTCATCTCAATTCTGGTCTGTCCTTAATTATATTAGCATTTAGGTAAAAGGGATAAAATTGCCCTTATTTCATTTTAATCCTATTCCAACTTTAACACACAACAATCATACTCAACAAACAGGCTCTCTTTAAGTTCTATTAGTTTTCTAAAAATTCCAGTTCCCTCTTCCTCCCCTTTGAGATCAGTATTAAGAGTGCTTACCCTTTCTCCTCTCTTCCTATTCTGTTGTTCATTCTCCATTTTCTTCACCTTTGATGCTTATAATCAATTTCTCTTCTTCCCTCCTCCCTTCTCCCTCACCCCTAAAACGATCTCCCTAGAGTGATTACATTGCGTTAAATTGTAAAACTCACTTTGGTTTTCATACCTTGATGATGATCTGCCTTCTTGGTGGAAAGCTGCCTTAAGACTGGCTCTCTCCTCCACAAATCCTTGAAATCCCCGTAGACTCAAAATGACCATCTTTTTTGTCTTCAAAGAGATTCTATTAGAAACTTAGCACAAATGGAAAACTAAACTGGTTTTGGGATGAAATTTTATAGCTTTAATTTTTTAGAACTAAAATATTTCAGATTCTGTCCTTTTTCTTGTTTTGGTAGAAATCTTATGTAATTCAAACTGATGTTTTGTGGTAGGAGATGCTTTTCTCAGTGACTTGTAAAATCCTCTCTTTATTAGGGCAGTCGTGAAGCCTGACAACGATGTATCGAGGCAAGATTACCTTGGGATCAACTGTTCCGTTAACTTATAGTCTGTCCCTCATTTTCAATATATTCTCAGATTTCCCTAGTTTCCCAGAATATGTCCTCTTGTTTTCTTCAGCTTCCTGAAACTGAGAATTCTGATATCCTTTTTCCTTTTTCTGTCTTCCAGATTCAATTTATCCAACTGTTCTAAATCTTTGTCCGTTTGTTAAATTTTTTGAGCATGTTACCCTTTCTTGGTTTCTTCAATTTTGTCCTCCAGGGAAATAATTCTATTTTAAAAAGTTTACCTTTTCTTCAGATACTTTCTAAGCTGTTGTTCCAGAAATCTCAGGAAAAGTTCTCATTGTTTCTTTTCATTTTATTTCAGCTCCTCCATGGCATTTTTCTTAAATTCATTTCTTCCTTAAATTCCTTTACTACATCCACTGTTCGAATATCCATCGTGTCCTAAAAAGATTAATGCTTCTGTTTTGTATTTTATATATTCTATTTGTCTGGTGTTTATGTCTCTACTACACTTATATTTATTTTGACTGTATTAGAACTTTTTCTCAAGTTTATTAAGCCTTGAATTTTTTCCCCAAAATTTTTCTCTTGAAAATTGACAGTGTTTTTCACTCTTTCAGCCATTTACTGACACCATTTCTGGCTCATTTGGGATACTGAGAAGGTTCTCCATAGCTCTTTTACTCCTCCATCTTCAAAGAAGTTCATTAATCACATTTCTTAGAATTTTAACTCTTGTACAACAGTCATCACAACAAAAATGTGGGGAAAAAATGCCCATAAAGTACTTCAACCAGCAAATATACTACCTCATTGGCAGGTACATACTACCTCAAATGGCAGCCAAGGGCAATACAAGTTGAATACAAGCTCAACTGTAAAACTACAGAAAAATGCTGGAAAACTACAAGCAGTATTACCTCAAAACAATGAAAAGTTGTTAAGAAAACAATCCAACAAAGATGTTGTGAGATCCAGATTAAGTCAGTTCATCCTGAATGAATTTGCAGATAAAACCAGATGGAAATCAAACAGAAGTAAAACAGCAGAATTGTGAGGATTTTTTATGGTAGTACATCTTCCCCATGAAAAAGATATGAAATCACCATATTCAATTCAGGCTTTGTGAAGAAGTGACAATTGTACTTAAACCACAAGTTGGGAGCTATTAGAACTGGCCAATTAGATATAGAAAAAATCCATGCTACAGGAAACAATTCCTGAAGCACTCAAGGATTAATTAGCAATCAAAAGAGGTGAAGGTTCCTAAAGACTGAAAAAGTTATGGATTTTGCTCTTACCCTGCCCCTCAAAAAAAAAACAAAAATGGGTAGGGGAGAAAGGAAAGGAGGGAATTGAGAAAAAAGCAGCAACTAGCACCCCATTTATGCAAATGGTCACAACGGTCCATGCTCACATCCATAGTAACCTCAACAAAAACCATAAAAGCATTATTTTCTTAGACAATTTCTACAAAAGACCACAACTTTACAGTCAACTCTATTGACTCAAAGATACAGAGAACGCAATACCCCACTATTTATTATTCACTGATTTTCTTCTTTGGAGAATGGGTCTCCTCAACCAGTCCAAGACGGAGAACATACAGCAGCCACTAAACAAGCCTGATCCAAAACTGACTGTTATGCAAGCTTCACTCTGCTCCGTCTACGACCTGCGCCAGTGTGCTCCTCCTTAGGCAGCCTGGTGGTCTTCCACTCCCAAAGGCTGACCACATTGGTGCTGGACTTAGCACACACCATTAGCTCAGCCACACTGCAGCTCAGAACTCCCGAAATCAAGGGGATCCATCAACCTACCCCAGCAGCAATGATTACAGATGTGTACCATCATGCCTGGCTATTATTCAGTGATTTAAAAGAATATGACCTAATTAAAAAAAAAACGGAGACCTGAAGTCTCCTCAGATGTACATCTGGGAGGCACATATCAAAATCATGTAAGACTCACAGCAAACAAGACATCATGAAGAACATACTTTACATAGTCTGAACGAAGGATTCCTTATCAATTACAAGCCTATCCAAATGCTTCTAATCAGATGATTGTACGTTTTGCATCATCCCCTGAAACACTACACAAAACTTCAAATAAACTCACAGCAATGTGAGACTGGTCTAACAATCCACAATTGGAAAAAAAATAGTGAATTGAAATATTGCCTAGATAATGCCCAATGGCCAATCAAATGAGCTGCCAATGTCTGTAGGATAGGCATACTAGATGGAAAATGAGCTTGGGCATGAATTGGGTAGGGATGAGACTGGAATGGGTTACATTTGGAAATCATCATCATGTGTTCATTAGTTCTAAATCACCTCATGATGCAAAAGCCTGTTTTAACACCAATCAATCACAGAGACCAAATGGTTCTGAATCATAAAACAATGATCATGCATAAGAAGGGAAGTTATCAATGGGAAAATTCATTGTATTAAATAGTTCATAAAAACAAGATATCTGTAAGATGCTTTGCAAAACTTAAAACACCGTATAAATGCTAGCTGCTATTATCATCATAATCACAAATTATCTAAAGAGCTGTTACCCCGTAGTTAAGCGGTCAATATCAAGTTTTCAAAAGAATTACAAACTGTGAACAAGCATACAAAAACATGTTTCAAATCACTATTAATAACAGAAATGCAAATAAAACAATTCCGCAGTTTCATCTCATACTCAGGAAATCATCATAACAAAAGATGAAAACAGACAATGCTGGAGGATCTATGAGGAAGACAGACACTGCAGAGGGGCCTGCAAACTGGTCCAACCATTCTGGAAAACATGGTGGAATGATGTAGGAGAGAAATTCTCCTAAATGGTTCATAATCTCTGATTCAGAGATCCCAGTGCTTAAGAGTATAGTCCTGCGGGGTGAGGAGGGAGACAAACAGCTCTCGCATACACAAAAACAATCATAGCAAGACTTTTTGTGGTTACAAAAACTGGAAATAAAGTGGGTGCCCATTTAGCTGAAGAAACAGTTGAACAAACTGTGGTGCATGAACATAAAATATATTATTGTAGTATAAAAAACAATAAATATGAGAAATTTAGAGATAAAACACTAGATATATGAAGTAATGCAGAGCATGAAGTAAGAAGAAACAGGAGAATAATAAATTGTTGTGATCCAGTTGTGTCCTAGTCTTCTTCATGACTCCATTTGGGGTTTTCTTGGCAAAGATACTGAAGCGGTTTGCCATTTTCTTCTCTAGCTCATTTTACAGTTGAGGAAACTGAGGCAAATAGGGTTAAGTGACTTGCCCAGGGTAACACAGCTAGTAAGTGTCTGGGGTCAGATTTGAACTCAGGAAGACAAATCTTCCTAACTCCAGGCCTGTTACCCTACCCACTGTGCCACCTAGCTGCCCAAAAAGCAATATATATAAAAATGATAAACAATGTAAACTGAAACTACACTAAAATAAAGCCAAACACCAAAAATTTAATGACTGATATCGGCCCCTCCCCTTCCCAAGGAGAAAATAAACATATTTCTCTTCTTTCTCTGAGAAGATAAGGAACTGTGGGTTTGGAATGATGTTGAATACTGTCAAACAGTCACTGACAGTAGTTTTATTCACCTCTTTGTCTTTGTTACAAGGAAGGGCTCATTGTATATATGCTGGGAGGGAAGAGGAGCTATAAACTGAAATGGTGGCGATGCAAAAATGTAAAAATCCATAAAAGTCATTATTCAAAACAACTAAGCTGTACTTCAAGTCAAGGTTTATTTGGTTTATCCCTTTACTAGTGAAAATGGATTCTTCCCTCAGTTGCCACCCCCTTCTCCAAACAGACCCCATGTCTCTTTCCCCCAATAATGTTTTCACAATACCTAGATTAAATCCATATTTGCCCTAGAAATCAGCCCCCCACTTCTCTCAGTTCTGACCCAGGAAGGCTCCCCTAACTCCTCCTGTCTTTATTCTCTCCAACCCCTAAATCTAGGAGTAAAATGGACCTTTGAAAGGCTCAGCATATACCAATAATCTACTACCCTTTCCTTTTTTCTCACAAGGCCTGCCCCTTGAAGTGAGGGTAGAATTTGGGGATTCAAGTTTGAATGGGTAAATTTTCAGTCCAGGTTCTAATAGTCCAGTGAAGGTAGCCTAAGTTTTAATGGAGCAATGAGGGTTCCAAATTCCAACAGATTGATCAAGGCTCTGAGTTCCAATAGACCAGCTGAAGAACAGAAAAATAAGTCATAAAAACTTCCTATTATCAGTGAAAGGAAAAGTATCCAATGAGAGGTAGCATGGAAGTTCTTAACCTTTTTGTATCATGCCCTCCAATCCCTGGCAGTCTAGTGAAACCCCTGGATCCCTTCTGAAAGGAATGTTTTTAAGTAATTAAAGGAAATGCTAAATTTCATTCAGAAACTAGTGAAAATAAATATGTAACTTTTCCCCCATCTAAGCTCATGGACAACCTGAAATTTATCCATGAATACCAGCTTAAGAATCAGCAGTAGACAGAGTTGGTCTCAGAACTCAGTGTCCCAAGCAATTCCATATGATTTTAAGTTATAGAATAGTTGCTAATCTGTATTAATAGAGGAAGCCTCCTCATCTGGGACTTTACATCAATTAAGATCACAGGTTAAGACTACAAAAAGAAAAGAAAGACCCGAGAGTCCTGGCACAAGGGGGTGATAACTACATTATACTATGACAGACAGTACTGTATCTAGCTCTGGGTATAACATTTTTTGAAAAAATAGTGAAAAGTTAATATTCAACCAGAAGTAGAACTGTAACAGGAAGAGTACTCTAAATCACTGTATTTTTCATTAAAGGAAATAGGAATGTTTAGCCTAAAAAAGATAACATTTTATAGGGGATACGACAATCTTCAAACACATGTGAAGGCAAGATCATAATTGTTTTGCTTGGCCCCCTAAGACAAACTGATAAAAAATTACAGAGAGGTAATTTCAGTACAAACTAAGGGGAAAAAAAATCTCCTAAAAATGAGAATATTTAAAAGTGAAATGGGCCAACATAAAATCTAATGGATTTTCTATCAGAGGAAATCTTCACTTAGGCTAAATGATCAATGATTAGGCATCCTGGAAACAGGATTCATGATTTGGAAAGGAGTTATATTAGAGGATCTCTAAATTATTTTTTAACTCTCAGCCCATGGTCCTCTGATAAACAGTATAAAAGACTGTGTGTCAAGGATATTTATTATAGTTACATAGTGAGATAGCCAGCAAAACAGTTAAAATAATACAGCTAATTTCAAAGATAAAAGACACTGGCCTCCAGCTAGATGGATAAATTGGATAAAGTAGAAACCAAAGCCATGATTTATATCTCCCACCATGTTAAACACACAGTAGGTACTTAATGAAATGTGATGGATTTAAATAGAAACCAAGACTGATACTGTCCTGCCATACATAATATAATGTCACATCAGTATTTCCTTCCTTCCATTTAAATCTGCCTTTTTTTACTTCCAAACCTACCATGCCACATATGTGGTGGGTGTTGAAAATAATGGACAATGACATACTTGCTGGTGGCTGAAACATATAGGCAATGCCTTAAATTATGATTAAGCTTTCCAAGAAAATACGCAAATTCTAGTAACTGAAAAAACTATGAAATATACCAGCTATGGTGGTCAGACTCATATAAAGAGCTACAAATATCTAGGTTAATGAAATTTGAGGGGTTCTGCCCTTGCTTTTTTAACTTTTACAATCACTAAAATGGAATTGCTATAAGTTTCTAAAATCCATAAAAGCTTGATTCTCTTAAAAGAGTATCTTTCTTCACAATTAATATTATCATCAAATCTCTAACTCTCCATCCCCAAGACTACATCTAAGTGGATGTTATTACACAGTTGCTTCCCTCAAAGGGAAAATCTTATCACAAGTTTAGAAGCTCATACTCCTGTCCTTTGAAAAAGAGTCTTTCAAACCCCCTTTACCTACATTTCTGCTGACAAGATAGCTAATCTATTTTAACAAACAATGATTACCGGACTTGAAGGGATTTCTGTTGAGTCACTGCTACTGCTTCGTTCACAGCATATCTCACTTATAACACAAAGGGCACAGCTTTCATCAAATGTAAGGGAAATACTATCTGACTTATGTCGTTTTCTGTGTCTTTCACCAGGCAACTCATCCGAATTTTCTTCTTTTTATGAAAAAAAAAAGAAAAAACTGTTAATTTATACAATTATAATAATCTAGAAAGTATTCTGTGTACATCTACAATGAAAATTTTTCACATTTTAAAAAGTTAAAATTATAGACATGTGGACTAAAAGGTAACAGTAACATACAAACAAGTCTGAAAACAAACATCTACCAAAACATCTCCAAATGAGTCTCATAAAAGGTCATCAAACATATCATTTTTGCAGACTTGTATCTCCATAAGTAATAATTTATAAAATTCATAAAGAGATTGTCTTCTTTAAACTCCTCTATATGTTGATAAATATTGTATTCTAAAATATGAACTTTTATCACTGGTATCTCAAAAAATAAAAAAAATTTATTGTTAAAGTGGCTTTAATCATTCCAACTTCTTCAGAATTCTATTTCTTCAGCAGGATACATCAATTTAAGTGAGAGGTACTTTTAAACAAAAGATTACCTCTATGATTTAAAAAAGGCCAAGATAGTTGCCAATGACTGCAATGACTTGTGCGTGCAAGACAAACCACTGAGATGTAAAAATAAAATGTTAAAATTACTAACGTTTATTTTTACCTTAAAAAGGCAAAATTAAGCTTTATTAACATTTAATAAACAACTTAGTACCAATATCCTCACTCAGATGGGTCACATATAATGATATGTGAGGTATTCTAAGGGAACAGTGAGAGATATACCACACAAAGGGGTTGAGATTAGTGGCCTCATTCACTGATTTGCTTTCCCCATTATTACAACAAATTGCGGTTTGTTTTTCTGGCTAAGTGGATTTGTCTAGGTTTATCTACACTGACCCTTGCAAAACAGACAAGTGATTTAAAAAGATTTCTGCAAAGAAACTATGGATTGAGGATAACATTAATAATGCACGAGCACAAATGAACATGAATATGGCAGGGATGCCATTTCTCTTACTCCATGAGCCAAATTACGAGATAAAAATGACAATACAATGAACTGTAATTAAATGACAGAAAATCAATCAAAATCCTTTGACATTATTCATAATCTTTGAAATATGGATCTCAATCCATTATCATTAATGTTTTACCTTGAATTATCAAGATGTTCAAAGAAAATAAAGCATATATTCAACTGCTCTCACTATAAGTATTACAATTTTATGTACCATTAATAAAAAAAGTTTAACTACTCTCCTTTATCTGTCATACTTTAACTTCTATTTTTGTGTTTTTATAATGTATATAACATATTAGTGCAATAGTTCCATGTAAGCAATTTATATGCCATTGTACTACACTGAGGGTATATACTCAACTGTTTTTAACAAAAGTACCATAACAGAAGTACAAAATCAATAAAGCATAAGTGTTGTATAAGCATATTTGTGATTGACACATTTCTAATTTTCTCCTTTTACATTTCTATTCAAAGATATCTTCATTTTTCATTTTCTTAAATGAAAAGTTACCTGTCAGTGGCAAAAACTATATTTAAGATGTACTGCAGTAAAAATGAGAAAAAAATTAGAAAGAATTTAAAGAAAATAATTAGCCAGCATTAAATAAATGAGCACATATCATATATAACAGAGATCCATCCACTTAACAAATGAAAAAATCCTTCAAGCAACCACCATCAATATAAAAGTTAATTTCAAGGGAGAAATGAAACAAAATTTTGAAACTAAGTTAAATATCACTATATACCTGCTTCACTATGTGTTCTCCTTCTAGATGAGGTAGTTGGTCTAGAATTCAGATTTGGTGATGGTTTCTCTTCCTGCAATTCCTGAATAGATTCCTAAGTATTCAACACAGATAGAAAATAAATACTAAGCTTAAGAATACCAGCCAGCTAGAATTCAAACAATTTTCGGTGCAAAAGAATTACCGTAGTAGAAAATGAAAGGTTAAAGCTCACCTTTTGAACACTTCCGATTTCAAGCTGACAGCTGGCTTCATTTGTTGATGTATTTGGACTAGCAAATTCTTAGGAAGAAATATATAAATTAGATGTTTAGAAAAGATAATTCAATTGGGAATTGCAAGACATGAACCTCTTATGAAGTTGAAACTCTTGTCAAATATACTCCTAATAGCTGGCACAAATATAGTTCTTTAAAACAGCATTTTTCCCCTAAAAATTTAGAAATTAAGAATTCAATTAAGATTTTGAGTTAAATTTCAGAGGTTGTATGACCATGGAAAAGTTATTTATCCTCTCTAAACTTGCTTCTTCTACTAAATGGGGATAATAGTATGTAAAGTACCTACCTCACAATGTTGAAAGATTAAATGAGATAATATATGAGACACATTTTAAGGGTCAGTCCTTATTATTATTAACCAAACATGGACTGAAACAGCCCACTATGTTAGCATAATTTTACATTTTTTCCTTTGAGAATACAAGAATATTTAAGAACACAGAAAATAATATCGGAAGATATAATCTCTATAGCTCCCTATAAAGGTTTTAAAAATTATTAGAGAAATAAAAACAAGAGAAAAATCATTCCAAATACTAAGCTTTTTAATGCATTAATATATTAAATATATTTTGGTTTGATAGATGAAAAGCTCTAAAATTTATATTACATAGTGTAATAATTATTTTTGAATTCCTGTATTAGGAGATAATACCACAGATCTCTATTCTGAGTAACTTTCTTTCAGATAACTGATACAGATGGATGGCTACTTTATATATAGGCAATACTGGACCACTCAAGCTGCAAAGAAGAAAAGTTTGGGAAGATGGAAAGCAGTAGAAGCTCTGGTAAAAGGAGAGAGGGGCTGCTGGAGGTCCAGGTTGCTCCATAGAAAGAACTTGGAGAAAACAGTCAGGTTGTGACTTAAAATAAACAAAAGAGAAGATATAACTGTAAAAATTTAGTAGCTTAATTATCAAATTTTAATTTTAAAGTAAATTTTCTGATACTTCAGAAACAAGATTAGGCCCAAGCATATGTAACCATCAAGTCTGTTTTGAGTGACAATTTTACTGAAGTTTTTCAAAGCTATTTAAGTAAAAAGACTGTATTATAAGGAAGGAATGAGGTTAACAGATAAATTAGTATGGTACAGTGAGAAGAGTGCCAGGTTTAAAGTCAGAGGACTTTGCTACAAATACTGGTTGTGCTATTGTGACCCTAATTAAGTTATTGTACTTCCTTGGGGCTGAGTTTCCTGTAAAATGAAAGGCACCTACCAAGTCTTTGTGGTCCCTTCTGGTTCTAAGTCTACAATCCTATGATCACAGCTTCAGTGAGCTTTTAGTGATAGCTTGTATCCCAGTAGAAGAAAGTAGTCTTCTTACTTCCTCTATTTCTAAGCCCTATGGAATTGCAGAAACAATCTAGGTCTAGACCTAAAAACTAGTCTGCTTTTAAGAATCTGAAACTGAAAGGAACTCTCTATTTTTTTTTTTAAACTTGAATTCTTTTTTATTAGATTTGCATAAAAGTAGGCAAATACAGTGTGACTAGCCTTTTAGATTGCACTCCATCTTCAGCCAGCATTTCATTCCCATACATTTAAGACACTGTACAGAAATCTGAAGGCAATTAAAAGATTTCATATTCTTAATCTTGTGTTCATACCCTGAACATAAACAGGAGAATTTGGAGAAAGTTAGAACTTAGAAAGGAATATGAGTTTAGTTTGGAGCATATTGAGTTTGAGATGTCAAAAGAACATTTAAATGGAAAAATTAATATACAATTTTGTCCTTCAGGTAAAATTGTTACTATTGTCTCCTCTCTATTCTATAAGGAGGTTGGGTACACTGTAGATTAAAGACAGACACTGAGAAGGCTGGAGATAAACTATTCAGTGGTCTCTCACAGCACAATAACTATTTTCACAAGATCCTCTTATTCAAAAGGTATCTTTACTACTCTAACTGGGACTGGCATATAACCAGTGACCCTGACAGCATTCTCCAAATGAAAAAACTGATGAACCTGTTTCTTGAAAGCCATGATCATCTGTCGGGGAAATACCTCATAGAGACCTTCAAGTATATGTAGAGATACCTATCTCCTAGGTTGTGATTGGCTGTGTACCTAGGAACTCCCTATTTTACACACAAGGGACTCACACAAATTTCACTGGCCAAAAAACATCCTTGTCCTACAAATTAAGATTGATTTCAAGGTAATTTCCACTCCTTACACAAGACTTAAGGACTTATGTCTAAATTCTGTTTGTTTCTTGGAACAGGAAATTCCCTCATCTAGACATGCCATATGCCCAAGGTTTCATTTAACTTCTATAACTTTTTCTGCCAAATATGACAGCACTCGAGGGTAGCACTACCAACCTACATCTTCTTCTGAGATGAAAAATGAAACTGATAGTTATAAAGCCACCAATAATTATATGGAGAGTTCACTGAAGCTTCTATATTACAGCTGCAAGAATCTGGGAGCAAGGACAATACATAGGCAAATATGTAAGCAAAAATCGAACCCAGGAAAACTCTAGCTCCAGGCCAGCCCCAATGAAGTGGGCAGATCCAGTCACAAGTAATCCCTGAGCAACCTATAAGTTTCAAAGGCACAGGCAGCATGGCACAACAAAAAGTACACTGAAACTGGAGTCAGGAAGACCTAAATTTAAATCCTGTTTCTGCCACTAAGTAGAATGTGGTCTTGGGCAATCATTAACCCATCAGACTTAATGTCCAAAGACAGACCCAGGCACATGCAGAGCTACTGTGAGGTTTAAATGAGGTAACAATATTTAAGGTGCTTTTTAATCTCAAGCATTATGTATAAAGATGTCAATTATTATTATCATCTTCGTAATTCTCAGAGTTTCTCCCATTGCCCTTTTTTTCACATAGTATTCTTAATATTTGTTCATTTTAATTGACCATAGAATATGTCTTATCTTGCAGCTGTGTCTTGGGATGACCTAGGAAGAGGCTTTGGCTTCTTCTAGACAGGGATTTCAGGTAGAGTCTGGGGAGCAGCTATAAGGCAGAAATTCAGGCTTGGTAATTCCTGATTTCTAGTCAGTCCTAAAACCAACCTGATTTCCAGGGAAAATCTTCAATTAACAAGGCTATGCTGAAATAGAACCACACACTGGGGACAGAGAAGCAAGTTATCATTTACTCAGACACAATAATCCATGTGGTACTGTTGGTATACAAAAAAGATACATACTTATTCAATGGTCTCATCCAGTACCATTGATTATTACACTATATTATTAACCAGCACATAAAACCCACTTTTCAGTGTTCTAAGTTCTAGCTATATTGATTACCTCTACAAACCAAGGACTTCTAAATTACCCAACTTTCAAAATAAATCAATAATTTCCAACTTAAAGAAGGTCAGAGTTAATTTTAAATTTATACATAACTGATTTAGAAGCTATAAAATACTACATAAAAAATAGTTTTTGTACTGTTCCATTAAATTATTCCATCAAATTATTAAAACTACTACTCCACATAATTCTGCATTTAATGAAAACTAGTTATGAAATGTTAGAATGTAAACAATTAAAAAAATACTTTGGAATTCTTTCAAAATCAACTTACCTTGTTGATTGACTACTATCAAGTTTCTAGAAATCATTGCATACAATCTCCTGGGCGGGGTGGGAGAGAGATAAAAAAATATGTCTGTGATGAAAAATCTGCATAGTGGTTGAATTCAAATTAATATAATCCAAGATTTAAGGGGTTATGCTATTAAATAGTCTCAAATGGAATCAAAATATTAGGGCCAATACAGCACACAAGTGACAGAGTTCAATGCTACATAAAGAACTGACCTCTCTTACTTAGTAGTACTAAGTAAGCCCATAAAGAAGACAATTTTATGAGTCCTAAGGATTTAGAGAACTATATCCTTCTTAGCATTATTTCTTCTGGAGTTGTCAAAACAAGGAAAAAAACATAATCTTTCTCACAGAGAAGAATCCAACCTACAAAGGAATTGCATTCATTTCTATTTTATCATTCACATTAGGCTAATCACTTGCTGTTCTCTTTTTATTAGTTTAACATCTACAAAAGAACCAAGGATCACTTAAGTAAACATCTACAAAAGAACCAAGGATCACTTAAGTAACGAGGCACATGTAAAGAAGTTGGTGACTATTATGCATGTCATTATTACATATTTTCTAGTTCCCAAAAGAGAAGGAAAATTAGCATTACCAGCTGCCTGCTAAAATGTTTCTATTTACTTCCATTTTCCTAATCAGTAATTTTCTTGAATGTTCAATCTCCTTCTATATATGAAACTTCTGGTCAGAAATCACTTAAAAACTGAACTGTACACAACAGCAGCTACACCATCAAACACTATCTAACATTAATATATCAGAAATCATGTACAAACAAGATAATGAATTTCAACTCTACAAGAAAACACTGCCTCTAGGTTACATTCAGATGTCAAAACAAAAGTTTCACGGTAGCATGTCAAAACAGGAAATAGGCATTTTCAAAAGTAGCTGAGACGTAAGCTATTTACAGAATTATGATGCATTTGGAGAAAACAAAAATGCAGAGCTGAAGAATTTAATTTCAAGATTTTTCATAAGAATACAAGTTTCTAATTAAGACTATCTCATGACATTTAGCATGATATATAATTATAGAAAATATAATTTTAAATATATAATATAATTATATTTTATATAAATATATAATTATAAATTATATAATATATATTATAAATATATATTATATATAAATATATTATATATAAAAATTATATATAATTATGAATATATAATTAATTATAAAAATATAATTTAAAATATAAATATAATATAGTTCACTAAACAAAGATGATCTTACAGGTTAAAAAAAGAAACAAACCTGAAGTCATAACAGATTTTTAAACGAAGTCGACAGAAACAGCTTACCTATGCTCTTTCACAGAAAAGCTTGGTACCCCAAACAGATCTCCAAGAAGGTCATCTGAACAATAGACAATGTGCTGTTGCTTTTTATCATATAATTGTTTTGACATAATATACTGGCCAAGATAGAATAAAACCTGAAACAGAAAAGAAATCTATGAATAGAGAGAAATCAATGCTACAATCTGATATATATATATAGCAAACAGGCTATATAGTATTAGTATCAACCTCCGTACCATACCTACCAGGAAGTTCTGAGGAATAGGTTTGATGTCACATAACACAGAATTTGAGAAGTGGGAGCAAATAGGGCAGCTCTCTAGTCCAAGTTAGAGACAAAAGGAATCCCAACTGTAACATACCCAACAAGCTGTCAGTCTCTGCCTGAAGACCTCCTAGGAGTGGGAGTCTGCCACCTCTCATTCCACCCTGGGAGAGCAGTTAGAAACTTTTTCTTAAAGCTTAAGTTTGCCTCTTTGCAATTTCCACTCCTGCCCCTTGTTCTGCCCTGTGTGGTCCAATGAAACCAAGTACTGTGCCTCCTCCACATGACAGTGCTTGAACTTCACTCTCACATCCCTCAAGTGGCTTCCTCTGGATAAACATCCAGTTCTTTCCACCAAACCTCATCAGTCATGGACACAAAACTCTTCTTCTTCCTGACTTCACTCCTCCTGCATATTCTCCAGCTTATTACTGTCCTTCTTAAAAAATTACTAAGAATCCGATTCACTAAGTAAGGTCTGACCACTAAGAGTGGTGAGATTTTAACCTTTCTATAAAAATGTGCCCTTTCAGAGAATTGTTCCAGAATGATGTATAGTTAAAGCTGATAGATCTTCTGTATTCATGTCAGTGATACCGCCATCAAAAGTAACTAAATTACAAGAGGTTTCTAAACTACAATGACTTAGCATCTTTCTTTTGTGGTAGCCAGTTTCTGTTCTTTGCAATCATAAAGCTCAAGAGCTTACCACAAGGCAAATCATCTGCTCACTGACAACAATAGAGAACAACCCCAAGAGATCCCAGCGAGAGGACAAGTTAAACTCTATCTACATCCAAGGGTGCCTTAAGAGTACAAAAACTGATATTCTCATGAGTCATCAAAAAATTAATGTTCTGAGAATTAAATTTTGTTCTGACAAAGATGGCTATACTAAAAACTTGACCACGTACTTCTAACGTCCCTATCTTCTCACTCCAGTTACCACAGGACAGATATGTCTAAAGAATTCACTGCTTTCCTTGATTCCCACAATTACTTGAATTCCTAAGTATGAATTCTCCCTCTCCCCCTCCAAGGCTATAATTGTGAATAAACACCCTATGATCTAGAGTCTCACTAGCCCAGCTACCTTTCTTCCTTCCATGTTTTTTACTTAGAGCTGCTGATGCCCCCTCCTCTTACGTAATCTCCTCTCTGTCCTTCTGTTCCTGCTCTTTTATGGTTCTCCTGACGGTCTAAATAATCTTCCTCAATCTTCTTTGCAGGATCATCACCCACAAACATGATAAAGTCCCCAAAATTCCATCCTGAGTGCTCCTCTCTTCTCCCTTTGACCTCTTTCAGTCATCTCATAATCTCCCATGGATTCAGTTATCTCTATGCAGATGATTACAAAATCAACATCATCAGAAATAATCTCTTGGATTCCATACAACATTTCCAACTGAATGATGTCCAAACATACAGAAGAGAACTCATCTTTTCTCTTGAATCTGTCCTTCATCCAAATTTGTCTTTCCATTGAGAGCTCCATCCTCCTTACAGTCACTCAGGTTCACAATCTTAGATATCTTTGGTTCTCATCACTTTCCACATCCAATCAGTTGTCAAGTTTTGTCAATTCTACCTCCATAAAGTCTCTTACGTCATTCCCTTCTTTCAGACACACAAAGCACCTTATTTCAGACCCTTATCACCTATTACCTGGACTATTCCAATAACTTCCTAAATGGTTTCCTTTATTCCAATCTCTCCCCTTTCCAAACCATCCTCCAGGTAACTGCCAAAATAATCTTCCAGCAAAAGTCCAGCCATATCTCCTGTGCTAAATCCTCCAGGTAGATGAACTCCTCAAACCTTGGAATTAAAACCCTTTCGAGTACCTCTTCCCCATCACTCTTCCAGTTAAACTGGTCTAATTCTGGTTCTCTAAACTTAGCTAAAGCCCAGAAGCCTTAGAATTCTTCCAAGTACATCCTAAGTGCCACCTCTTTCTGAAAGTCTTTCCACTTTTCCTAATTATTTTTGCAATTAGGTAATTAAATCAATCAATCAATCAATCTCTCAAAAGAAAGCACTTTCTTCAACATCAAGGATTATTTTCACTGTCTCTGAAACCTCAAAACTTTGCATGTTTAATAAATGTGCAATGAACTGAAAACTAAAATTCCCTTGGAGGCAGAATATGAAATGCAAAAAAAAAAAAAGTAAAACTTACATTATTGGTCCCGAACAATACCATTTAACTTGAAGCTTAAAAAGAAGCATGCAGGCTGGAAGTACATACTGCTTAATGATTCCCCTAGTTGGGGAAGTAAAAATGTGAAAATATTCTAAGTTTGTACCCTCTTCTCTCCTCTTCCTAGAGAACAAAAGCTAAGAAGCAACCCTTTACTTCAAAACTGGCCTTGAAGGAAAAGAAGCACCCTAACCCATGCTCACCCAACTGATATGATCATCCTTTCTCTTTGTCAGGGCAAAATAGTGAAACCTATGATAGGCATAGAGTAAAAGGAAAGGCCTCTGCAAACAAGTATCCTTCCCTCTCTTCTATCCATCAACATCCCAAAAGACATCCTTTTGGACTAAAAATATCTTTTTTTTTTTTTAAATTAAATTACTCTGGGAAGGAGAATAGTATAATGACCACATTAGTGCCAAATTACTTTAAATAACATGATGAGAATAAAAATGCTGACTTAGGAAAAGGGAAAGAATTCTAGAGCAGAGAAGGATTTGGGAAGAAGTAAGGCCACAACTTTGCATATAATACCACCATAAACAGAGTTGAAATACTTCAAATATAATGCTTTATATTTTATTTATAAAGGATAAATCATGACAAAATATAGTTTACATTATACAAAGTGCCTATAGGTAAGCTAGCTCAATAGTACTCCAAGTACATACATTATCTTCTCTGTGACCTCCCTGTCTCTTCCACTTGAAACCTGATGCTAGTATTTTCCAATGAGTAGTAGAATCGGTATATTAGTGTTACACACCTACAAAAAGAGAGTCAAATTCCTTCTACTATCTCATCTCCCTAGCAGCTGGACAAATTCCTCCACAATGTAACTACTTCACCATGACTGTAAGCTATATTAGGCTGAACAAAAAAAATTTAGTTATATTTCATCTCAAAATACAATGTACTTCTTTCATAATTTCTGAATATACCTTACCTCCTTCATTGTGAATGTTTCTTTCTGTGCACCAGCAAACTTCAACAACTTCAAGAGCAATGGTTTTGGTCTAACCTATAAAGTACAAACATCATCTATAACACTTAGAAAATCTTTCTACACCAAGAGTTTCTTAGTATGTAACCACATAAAATAATCAAAATAAATGAAATCATAAAGTGTGGTGTGGTAGCGCTAGACCTGGAATCAGAGGACTCAGGTTCAAAACCTCTTCCTGGGTCTCAGCTTCTTCATCTAAAAGGAGGGAGGAGGACTAGATGGCCTCGAAGGTCTGCCTCTAAGGTCCCTATCAGTCCTTACTCTACTATCTACCCAAGACTACAGATTACCTACACTTAAGTTTGATCAAGCCACATCATGGACTGTCATGGAAGTCTAAAATAGGCAGGAATGAAAGAATCACAGTATCCAGAATCCTAAGATCTTACAAAACAATCCTCTTAATTTTACAGATGGGAAAAAGGAGGTCCAGAGAAGTCAAGCAATCAGTCCTCATAGTTATGAGCTGGTAAGAGCTGGAGCTAGAACCTAGCTCTTCTCCCCCAAATCAATGCTCCTTAGGGCCTGGGCACTTGACTTTATAGAGGACCAAACCTAGGAGATAAAGGATTTAAAGCTCAAGTCCCTGCTTTACAAGTTGCTATCAGCTTAAACCTTGGGCATGTCACAACTTCTGTGTCTCAAGTTTCTTCCTCTGCAAAATGAAAAGGTTAGTCTAGATGACCTAAAAGGTCCTTTCCAACTACAGAGATACCAGTCTATATAATAAACTATTACATAAGTGTGTGACTTAAACTCCTGCCACTGTCAAAGTCAAAAACTTAGCCAAAAAAATGGCCTTGTGGATTTATTTTAACCTAATGGAATAACCCCCAAAACATAACTTTCATATTGTTCTTTAAGGTCTGAAATTACTTTTTCAGGACTCCCCTATCTCAAACATTCAGCATAACTATTTCTACTAGATTGTGAATTATGAGGGCTGAGACCTTCTCTTTTCTACTTTGTATCCCTTACAGCACCTAAGACTCTTGCAAACAGAAGGTACTCCATGTCTGTTGAAGAAATATACTTCATACTCCACCAGAAAGTAGTTCTAACTAAAAAAAAAAAAGTTGTTCTAATTTTTACCAACCCTTTGGTTCACGATTAAACAAAGACACACTCTTCTAAACAGAGAGCTTCTGGGGTTTTTCCATTTAAATACTAACAATTACACAGCTCAATTTATGCAGTTACGACGAGGTAACAGCTTGAGATCAAACCCGAAAAACCTGTACTTACGGAAATATCTATTCCATATTCAAATAAAAGACAAATGTTCATTCCTAAAGAATCAACTTTAAAATAAAATATAAAAACAGAGTAAGTGCAAACTTTCATAAAAAGATATCCATAATACCTTTTTTACCAGAACTTAAAAACAGAGCACATAATGATAGAATCATAAATCTCTGAAATTTTCTATCAACTTTTTTTATTCCAGGCAGCCAGTAAGCATTTTGGTAAGTGTCTACTATGTGCAACAGGCACTGTACCCCTAGGTTCAAGGACTGACTTCTCAGGTAAGGAGGAGACAAAGACTTCTCTTATTTAAAATGTAAACTTACAAAAATTGCTCCCAAAGGTCCTTCATTTCACTTTAAAGATTATATAAAATATAAACCACATCTTGACCAGTCATCTTAACCTGAAAACCGTAAGACTTCTCAAGACAGCTAAGAACAGTACAGAAAGAGAAAGAATAAGACTTAAAGCTTAATTTTCAGTTCCCTTGCTAGATTTAGGGTGGGGGAACCTCACTCTATTCACGCTACTATTAGGAACAAGCCCGAACGGTCGAACTGGAACTTTTATTTTCCGCTTGAGGGGGACAATTTGATCGAGGTCCACATTTACAAGAGGAAAACGCTACGATAACGGGGCTTTGTGACTTTTAGCTGAAACCCCCCCGGATGACGGGGCAGAAGACTCGTGATAAAAATACTAACCAGGGTCTCTTGTTCCGAAGCTGGAATTTGTGAGGTGCTTAAGGCACCGTCTGTATCGGAAGACATTTTGGTATTGCACATTTGCCTAAAATCAGGAAAAGAAACACAAACGACACAAGCGTGAGAAAACCTACGCCACTCAGCCGAGGGTCCCAACGTGGACGCCGCACGCGGACAAAAGCCCCCCGCCCCTCACCTGGGTAAGCACGGGAAGAGCTCGCCGAGGTCCGCCGGAGAACAGCTCCTGAAACACAGAGGCCGGCAGGTGGCGGCTTAAATACCCGCCGCCAGCGGACAAGTCGGGGCTTAGCTCCCCGGGACGGCCGCCTCCTGACGTGTCCGAACATGACCAGCCCGAAGAGGAAAAGCTGACTCAACCCGCGGGCCGGCCCGACCTCCCGGGCCGACGGGCCCCACAACCCGCACCTGTCCGCGCGTCCGCCCCCACCCCCACGAGGGCCCGCCCACCCGCCGGCCCCGACTTCCGGTTACCTTTGTCCCCGGATGCGAAGACCCCCTCCTCACCACCGTCCGCTTCTTCCTTGCCCTTTCCCGCCAGTGGCCGCCGACCCGCCCCTTCGTTCGCCCCCCTCCCTCATGGTCCGAGTGAGACGTGGCGGGGCCCCAGAAAAGAGGGTCCGCCGAGAGGGCGCCCCTCGACCCCCGGGCCAGGCGAGGCCCCCCGCGGCTCCGGCCTCACCTCCGGCTCCAGAGCTGAGGGGAGCTTCTGGCCGTGCTGGCGACGGCCCGCGCCCCCGGCGGAACGGGGCCCTACCGCCCTGGAAGGGCGGTTTCTGACTCCATACCCCGCTTCGCGGACCCTTGCCGGGTTTTGGGGGAGGGGAGAAGGCCCTCGGCGCGCTAAGGCCCCCGAGGGAAGCCCAGAGCGGCCCCGCGCCGAAAACCGCACGGGGTCTTCGGGTGCGCAGCCGGGCCTCGGGGGCGAGCGCGCACCCCTCCCCCTCCAACGGCCTGCGCCGGAAGCCGCGCGCTCCCTTCCCCCAACGCCCAACTAGGGCCAGAGCGGGCCCGGGCCGGAAGCCGCACGGATGTCTGCGCGTGCGCACACCTCCCTCAAACCGACTCTACCTTCTCCAGAGCGGCGGTCCATCCGGGCCTCTGCGCGCGCCGCCGAGCGTTTTTCGCGCCTGCGCAGCGGCTGCCGTTAGCCGATCCAATCTCACTCGATCATTCTTTCCACCCTTCATGTATTTTTATTTACACTACTTCACCTTGTCAATAGGGCGCCAGGGCGACGAACAAGCTACGTCTTGTTAAGAATTTAAAAAAAAAAATGGCCCTCAGTAACAACAATTTTTTAAAAAGCGGAGAGCAAAAGTGTCCACAGTCTCCTGACCGAAGCTTTATTTGGTCATAAAGTGAGGAGTGGCCCTCAAAATGGGCTTATTAAGTCAGCTTTAAAAAAAAAATACCAATACAATATTTTAAAAGGTCCAAAAATCAAAACCTTTTCGGGCTTCTACAGTTTAACGAGTTCCTGGAGATCGCAAAATTAATGTGGGCCGGACCTCCTATCGCGACTCTCACGATACCTAGGCGTAACCTTTCCGCCTTAGCGTCAGTCAGAATTTACTGGCGAAGCTCTCCAGAGTCTGTCCCAGAGTCTGTGTGAGCTCAGTCACAGAGGACTGCCCTGGAGGACTTGGGCGGCACCTGCGCCCTTGGGATCCCCAGTTTATCCCATCTCTGTCGTGCTTGTACCGAGCTCTTTGAACGTAGTTGTTCCCCCATTAGAGGGTGAGCTTTGAGGACAGGAACTTTTTTTTCCTTTCTTTGTATCTGTGGTGCTTAGCCTAGACAGCGGTATACAAGAGGTGCTTCATAAATGTGTGATGACTGACTCAACCAGCCACTCCCCTCAGATGCTCCATGAGAGAGATTTCACCCTCGCTCCCCAAAAGATTGTGAGCCTGGTGGAGTGAAAAGGAAAAAGACTGATTTGGAAAAAAACCAACCCCTAACAAAATAGCATCAACTTTGTGCTTCTATTAGGGCATATTCTATGTTATTTCATAATTATTAACATACACATTCCATGAGGCAAGGGACATGTCTTAACGTTTTTTGTGTCCTCAAGTTGGTACAAAATAGGCACTCCATAAATGTTTATTGAATAGATTTTAGTCAGAAATATAATATCTGACTAAAGAAGCCATAGGGGAAAAAAGGAATAATATTCTCTTTTCTCCTGGAAGAATGCCCTCCAAAATCCATTATGGAGTTAGTGAGGAATCCCTTCTATTGGCATGCATTATCTCTTCCACCCTGACCCTGCATTGGTCATGGAGTTTCAACAGTAACTTTCCCATATAGTTCTTTCAGTCAATTACACTTGATTGACAGACATTTGTCAAGTACCTGTGTTCCAGGCACCCTTGCAAGGCTTTGGGGATACAAATACCAAGTAAAAAAACCATTTGTACTCAAAAAGAGCTTCCATTTTAATGGAGAAAACAGCAAGTACATATATAAGCATATACAGAATAAATATGAAGTGAATACATTCAAAGAAATAGAAAGCAGTTAAGTATGGGTGATTTGGAAAGAAGGGTACAACCAGCTGCAGCAGGAGCACCGTCAGCTTATGTGGGTTTTGGTCACTGTCCAGCAGCGTTATTTCATCCATTTATATCGTCCAATCCTGATCTGTAATGACAATCTCATTAACTATAATCCTGTTTGTCCGAGAGAAAGGTACAATTTATTTTTGCAGTTTACTACCAGTTTGGGTATTAGAACTCTATCAATTTTTCTCTTGCTAAAAAAAGACAGTCACATTTCTAGCTGGTCTGTCAGCTCCTGTTGTTCCCCAGCATTCCACAGCTGTGCTATGTATGTTAGGCAACAGTGCTCAAAAGTTGCACTTTAAAATGTCAGTACTGTTCTGAGATGAGCTTCTCTTATTTATTGCACAATCTCTAGAAACATTCTTTTGCTTCAAAGTAAACTTCACTTTTTCTTATAATACTCATTAACTCAACTCCTCAAATACATCGAATGGACACGGATCACAGTCCAAGGATATCTTTACATCTGGCTTAATTTGTGATAACTGGACTAATCTTTACAGAATGGTAGGATACAAAGTTAATGAGGGAGGGGAGTTTTGCAATACATTTTCCAATAGTCATCAAAGATAAAAATTCCAAAGATAACCCAAATTCCATTATAATCTTTGAAATAACAAGATATGAATAGTTTTAAAAGAAAAATCCCAGCAGTTATGGAATTAGAGTAAATTTGTTTAGTCTTCACACTTTTTATTTCGTGGGAGCTCTATTATAATCAAGATATTTTGTAAGAGTACTTCAGTTGAAAGAACTACAGTCATAATACACAAACAACATGGATCACATAAATTCTATAGCCTTTTTAGTTTGACCAGAAATTTTTAAACTTTTTGAAGAATATTTTCATTTGTCACATGTGGGTATTCCCTGCAATGGTGCAGGTTTCAACCCATCCATGTCCGTTCATACTCGGCAACTTTTGTCCATTAAGCTTTTCCTTTAGATTTCTAGATATTGCAGGAATGCCAATTGAGTATATAGACTTTCCATTAGACATCTCTAACTCTCATCAAGGACTTTTTTGGGGGGTCATACATTTTTCTGTTGTAATCCTTTACATCCTTTATCCTATAAGTTCCTCATGTGTAATGTATAATGTTGCGAACTCACACCCACTATCTGCCACCTTCAACTTCTTTTCTTAGAGTGGCATTCCATGACTTGCAGCTATGTAGAATCACTGGAAGAATATTGGTGCTAAAAAGATAAGCCTTTCTTTCAAGAAATCTGAAGTCATTAAAAGAACCGTGAAGGCAATCCATTCTGCTGTCCTCCTCCAGTTCACCTTAGGGACGATCTCATTATGCCTTTGCAATGTTGGTCCAAAATATTTATACTGATGATAAGCTCTTGTCATGTTAATTATGTCGTGAGAGTTAAAGATCTTCCCTACTCATTAAGAGAAGCTTGATTAGGGGAAATTTATTGGAAGGCCCACACCTTTTGTTAATTTCTAATGACACACTGGTTCTCAAGGTTTGTGCCCTCTGGCTTTGAAAAATGTATATATACTCTGGAATGAGATTTTGTTTTGGGGCTTACTCACTGGAAGTGTTTGTTTAGCCAGACAAGACTCTGGGTAGTTGCTAAGGAGCCCCATGCATATGCACACTTTTAAAACCCAGAAGTTGATGCTTCTCTCTCTGGTAACTATGTATGCATATAGACAGTTGGATCCGTTTGAAAGTCTGTTGGTCTTTCTGTTTGCAATTTCTGCTGTAATTTCTGTTTATTTTTTCCCTGAAGTTCAGGGTGCTGACTTTTCCCCCTGAACTAAATGAATAATATATGTGTTTGATTAAAATAGATTGTTGGCCCCTCAAAAGTTGCCTTCCTTTTAGAAAAGCAGATCTGAGAACCTGTACCCTCCAGTTTATGCCGTTACAGCTCTGTAGGTTGTCCACCTCACTGAATATCATAGGAAAATATCACAGGAAAAATCCTGTGTGAATCGATAAGCTGAATTATTTGTCAGTGATTATGGAGGATAAAGCTAAAATTAGCATGAAACTGTATTAACATAAAATGACAAATTATAAAAAGGGGTTGTATTGATTTGAGCTATTTTGTTTACTCAAAGAAAACCAGTGTATCTTTCAAATCAGGCAAATTTGAATTTTGCTCTATCTAAGGACTTCTAGAAATGGAGGGGTACTAGAAGGGTGTGTTCAGTTACTTATGTCTCATTTGCTATTTAATAACTATTCCCATACAAAAAAAAAATAAAACATGAAAAAATACTCCAAATCACTACTAATTAGAGAAATGCAAGTTAGAAACTCTCTGGGGTTCCACTTCACACCCATAAAATTGACAAAGATAACAGGATGGAAAAATGACAAATGCTGGTGAGATTAGGAGGGAAAGAGGCACCTTAATGCATTGCTGGTAGGAATATAAATTGGTCCGGTCACTTTGAAAAGCAATTTGGAACCATGTCCTAAAGTCACTAAAGTGTGCATGCCATCTGACCCAACAGTACTACTACTGGGCATATACCCCAAACTGATAAAAAGGACAAGGACCCATATAATACAAAACATTTCTATGAGCTTTTTTCATCTTACCCAAACACTGGAAATTAAAAATGGGGGAGGTACCCACCTATTGGGGAATGGCCAACATAGTATATAAATAAATGGAATACTATTGTGTCATAAAAAATGATGGAATAGATAGTTTAGAGGAAACTATGATGCAGAATGAAGTGAGGAAAACCAAAACAATTTATACAATGACAACATTACAGAGAAAAAAGGCTTTATGACATGTGAGAACTCTGATCAATGCAATGACAAAAGACCGGAGAAAGAAAGGTGAAGTGTGTTACTAACCACATCTTGCCAGAAGGGTGATAATGGATGTTAAATAAAGAACGATGAAGACATTTTGGATTTGACCATTGCAGAAATTTGTTTTGCTTGACTTTGAAGATTTGTTAGGAGGGTTTTCTTTTTTTTTTTTTTTTAATTGTTCAGTGCTGGCGAGATGAGTGAAAGAGAAAGAAAATAAACACTTGTTAATTAGAAAAATAATATTCAGTTTATTAAAAATAGCAAAAAATTTTTGAAATCAAGTCAGTGAAAGTATAGATTTTGTTTTAATCATATAAAATGCAATGGGAGAAAATGGTATTGTTTCAGTTATTTGTGTTAGTGAACAGTCCTATGACAGATTTGTGATTGTCAATGGAACGTGTGGTTAAATATGAATTAGCTAAATAGCCAGTATTTTTGCAGAATTAATTCAGCATTGTCACACCCATGAGTTCATCATTTTATTTAATATTTTCAAGAATTAAACAAAGGCAAGCAACATAGCTGTTTTTTAAAGACTGATATAGAAAGGACCAAAGAAGTAGAGAAAATACATTTTGAAGGTTTTATTAGTCACCTATTTCTTGCTAACACCTGTCCTCTATTTTTGTCAGTCTAGATTCTTCACTTTCTCCAATACATGTAATTTCGACCTCTGTCACCTACATGTTCTTGGACAAATCGTTTCCCCTTTCTGTGCCTCAGTTTTCTCAAATGTGGAAGAGAGACTTGTACTACATGATCTCTTATGGTCTCTTCCTCTGCTTTTTTTACCTATTGAAATCCTTCACATCCTTGAAGTCTCTTAAGTAAAAATATTTTAACTGACAATTTCCAAATTAAAATGTAGCCAGTTCTTATATTTCCTTAATCCAAACAACCAGAAAGCTGAAATCACTAGTTGAGGGTTTGTTTGTCTTTGGGGACTAAGAAAGTGGACTAGATAATCTCTGAGGGACTTTTCAGGTAAAAATTCTGTAAATTTATGACAAGTGTCTCAAATTTTTGGTAAAAAATATGAATGACTTCACTTTTCTGTGAATGTCATAGGTTTATTCCATTTAAGTAGAACACGTTTTTCTCTGATGACTCTGGGTAAATGAGGTGTCACTATGTTATTTTTTTCTTTAAAGTTTCCAATGTATGTCTTCTGTCCCATCTCACATCTAGAAAATTGAACTATGAGAACAAAGTGTGGGATGAGAAGAAGAGTAGATTTTTGTATCTTGCTTCTTCTTAAACCTAGCCTGACAGATTAAAAGAGAATTAGGTATGTCCTTCCTTGCTCCTCAAATCTGTTTGGGATGTGACTTTTGATGTTTGGGTCACATGCCCCTTTGAAGTTTACCTTGTATATGGTGTGAAATGTTGACCTATGCCAAATTTCTGCTATATTGCTTTCCAGTTTTCTTGGTTTCTTTGAATGATGAATGTTTATCCTAATAGTTGGGGTCTTTGGGATTATGAAACATTATGCTTCTATGTTCATTTTCTTCTGTATGTTATGTAATTAACCTGCTAGGTTAGTCAAGCTCTCTATTTTTTTTTAATAAGTACCAAATGGTTTCAGTGATTATTGTTTAGTAATGTAGTTTGAGATCTAGTGCTACTAGACTACCTTCCTTCCCATTTTTTTTATTATTTCCTGGGGAATTCTTGACCTTTTGTGTCTCCAAATGAATTTTATTATTTTTTCCTAGCTTCATAAAGGCATCCTCTGAGAGTTTGGTTGGTATAATACAATACTAAATAAGAAAATGAGTTTAATATTGTTGTTTTCATCATATTGGCATGGCTCTCCTCATTCTCTCCCTCTTCTGTCACATCTTAATCCTACTTTCTTTTTCCCCTTTTGCTAGTTGTCCCTGTGCTGCCAATTCTTTCCAGTTCAACTACTGATGTCCCTATTCTTTCCTCTCCATAGTCAGTTCCTTGAACTTTCTCCTCAATTATGGGATAGATTCTTGTTTATACAAATTCCTTCGAATGTGACCTCACTCAACAGAACCAGTCATACCTAATTTTAAAAAGCCTTTGATTGATTGATTCAAGAAGTTTACAAGTAATTTCCAAACTTAGTTCTAAGAAATTTTCCTAACAAAGGTAATTGCATTTAAGTGGGAGTAGGGGTAATCAATGGATCCCCATCCTTACACAACTATGGATAGGATAAAAATTGATAACCAAATAAAAGACAGAAAAGTATTATCTGAGTAAAAATGGAAATGTTTTCTTATATAAAATTTTAAAAGTTTTTGCATAAAAAATATGTAGTTAAAATTAGAAAGGAAACATTGTTTTGACTTTTTTTGTCTCTAAAAAAATACTATCTATTATATAGAATGGCTCTTAGGGAGGTAGAGGAGGAGGGATACATGGGCTATTATGGTGATGTAACAAACAGAAAATATCAACAAAAATTTATTTTAAAAAGAAAAAAAGAGAAAACAAATAATTGGGGGGATCCTTATGCCAAGTTTCTCTGAAAAAGGTCTGATATTTTAGACATATAAGAAACTGATTCAAATATGAGAACAAGAGCCATTCCCCAATAATTGAATGGTCAAAGGCTAAAAACAGGTAGTTTGAAAAGGAAGAAATCTATTACCCAAACAACTAAAAATAGGAAAAATGCGAACTAAAATTACTTTGAGATTCATGCAAATCATATTGGTAAAGAAAAAAAAAATTTAAAAAAATGACAGTTGTTAGAGGAGGTATGGGAGGACAGATATACTGATGCACTGTTGAATGAACTCTTGCGCTATTCATTCTGGAAAGCAATTTGGAACTACTTAAAAAGTCATTAAACTATATACTCTTAGAACCATTAATAATAGCACTACAAGGTCCACATTTTAAAGAGATGAAAGAAAGAGGAAAAGGATCCATATATACAACAATATTTATATAGCAAAGAAGTAAAAATTAAGGGGGTGGCCATCAATTAGTTCATAGCTAAACAAGTTGTAATATAGCAATATAATGTAATATGATTGTCCTATAAAAAAATGATGAAATGACAAATTCACAGAAACCTGAGAAGATTTTTATGAATTTATGGGGCATGAAATAAGCAGAATTAGGAAAATGAATTATGTAATAACTGCAGGGGTGTACTTGGCTCTTTAGTGCTGATGGTTAATTTTTCCCTGTGAAAATCTACACCTCTGAAATTTGTGCTAAAAATTAGAGCTTGATTTATTGTTATTTTAAGATTTATTGTTATTTTTCATCCTCTCAATGATGATGAAGCCTCTGCCACCTGACAGAGGTTAGGGACTCACTTTACATAATAAGTCATATATTTTTGGACTTAGCCAATGTGGAGATTTGTTTCTTCTTTTTTTTTTTCTAGTGGGGCAGGTGATATAGAGAATTGATGGGGATAGAGAAGCTGGCAATAGGGTTGCCAAAGGAAAAAAAGAAAAGATCACTAAATCACCTTTTTTTAATACACAGAAGAGGATAGAAGGAAGGTCGGAAGGAAACTCAGGCACAACAGCTTTAAAAGTAAAAATGCAGAGTTGGAAGGAAAAGCAAGTTGTACATAGTAGAAACTTGTAACTTCACATACAATCTTTTCCTATTTGCTTTATATATGAAAATACTCATTTTATTTAATACTTGTTAAGTTCAGAATTTTTAGTAACACAAAAAGTGGATCTAGGTGTAGTCATTGAAGAAGACCTAAAGAATCACAGAAAGGGAATGGGAAGAGAGAAATGGAAGAAAAAGAGAAAGAAAAGTAGGAGGGGAGAGTAAATTAGAAATAGGAGGAGGGAATGAAAGAGTTGGGACACGAATTGCCTCAGGAGTCTTGGTTGTCTAACCATTACATGTTGTCTAACGTTTTGGTTCAAACGTTATTTGGTAGCTCCAGGTTCTCCCATCATTATTAGTACTATAAAAGAAAGAACTAACACAATTATAAGTTGTAGACTTTCCTGAGCGCAGGAAGATAAGCTGACTTTTTTTAAAGAATATCTTTATTTTTTTCAATTATACATAAAAACAATTTTTAACATTCATTTTTTTATAATTTTTGAGTTCCAAGTTCCATCCCTCCATCCCTCCCCGCCTCCTTGAGAAAGCAAGCACTTTGATATAGATTACACATGTGCAGTTATGCAAAACATACTTCCATGTTAACCATGTTGCAAAAGAAAACACAGATAAAACAACAAGATAAATAGTTTTTAAAGTATACCTAATCTATATTCAGACTTCATCATTTCCTTCTCTGGAGGCAGATATAAGCTGACATTTTTAAAGGGGAAACCAGAATGTTGCAATATGCTAGAACTTAACATTTTTTGTTTGGATAAATTGTTCTATTTTTTATTTTCAACATTTTAACATGCATTCCTAAATTAGCTCCCTATAGTTTTTCTTGGTTACAGATAGCTATATTGATAATGAAGGTATCAGTTCCTTCTAAAATATTAGATTGAAAACTTTAAAATTTAACGTAACCTAAAAATCCAACAAGAAATCTTTCCATACATTGGAACATGTTCCAACAATAAACATTGTTAATAAACTGCAGTTTAGGGTTTTTATCTGCAAGAACAAATCTGATTTATTATCCAGCTATGAAAGGATGTCACTGATTTAAATTCTCATTTTAAACCTCTCTCGGAGAATCAGCTTTCAGAGTTGTGTTTTCTCAGTAGCTCCACCTAAGAGCAAAAGGAGGTTAAATTTATGTGAGCAATTGGAAGGAAGCAACTAATCAATCAAGAAACATTTATTAAGCACCCAGTAAGCCCGGCATTGTGATGTCATGCTAATATCCTGACAGGAGAAAAAGGTGTATTGCAAAAAACCCTTCATTACTTCAAAGGGCGTTGAGAAAGTTAAATAATAAAAACAGAGATCTAGGGTGTGGATTGGTAACGTTCTGAGGGCCTAACACGGAAAAAGAGAAGGCAAGGTAAAAAGAGGAATGTGTTAGCAAAGAAGGGAAGAAGGAGAAGGGGAAGGGGAACTTGGTGACGAGTATACAAACATGTGGTAAGAAGCTCTTGTTTGTAGAATGCTTCACATCTGGTCTTGCCCACACATCAAGTACTAGGTAAATGTTGGCTATTGTGATTTTCCGTGCTCCATTCCGTTTTAGTTTTTACTACCAACTCTGTTGTTCAGTCATTTCTCAACTGAGTCCAACTCTTCATGACTCCATTTGGAAATTTCTTGGCAAAGATATTGGAGTGATTTGCCATTTCCTTCTCATCTTATGAATGAGGAAACTGAGGCAAATGCCCAGGGTCACACAGCCAGATTGGAACTCAGAGCTTCCTGATTCCAGGCTCTGGTGCTCTGTCCCACTGTGCCACCTAGCTGCCCCCTGACAACAATAACAATAATAACAAAATAACAATAGAAGTAAAACTAAACTGGGAAAGCTGTGCATATGTGTGTGTGTGCACGCATATGTACATATGTATATAGATAAAGATACAGATATATATTTCCTAGTGCTATTAATGTAAAATTAATTGCATGCTTATGTTATGAAACTTGGTAACAGCGACATAGAAAAATTACTTCTCTTGTAATTCAGATTCTGTTAGTTTATAAACTCTGTTGTTAAAGAGCTTTCTAAAGGTTATAAAAAAAAAGTATATAAAGGAAAGAGTGGGGGAGTGGGAATCCGATGAAACTCACTTGTATCAAAAAGACAGAGGAAAATTGAGTATCCACAATGTGCTTTGGAAATACATTAAATTCAATGTAGAAACAATTGAGGATGAGGGCACCTTTAAGGGGAAGGGTAATTCTGGGAAGAGAATAGCTGTAAACAAAAACATTTACTGATTCTTACAGAAGTATTGAAAGTAAGAAAAAAAATAAAATGAAAAACTAGAATATAAGGGGATGCCTTAGATCAAATCTAAACAATTAGAAAATGGCAGAACAAATTTTGGTGTACAAATGTAATGTAACATGATCACACCATCAGACACAAAGAAGATGACTTCAGAGGATTTAGAGAATAGAAAATGAAGCAAACAGAACCAGGAGAATCATTTAGACAGGTATAACATTGTAAAGAAAAACAACTTTGAAAACTTAGCAACTCTGATCAAAACGAAGACCAATGATATCTCCCCAGTGTCACCTATCATCTGACAGAGGTGATGGACACAAGGTATAGAGACAGACATTTTCTAGACACGCCCACTGTGGGGATTCATTGTGCTTGATTCTATTTATTTGTTATAAGGAATTTTTCTCCCCTTTCTTTTCTGGGTTAATTTGGGAGAAGTGCTGGGTTAGCAATAGTGATGCCAACCCTTGAAAACTTCTTTTAATGCACAGAAGAGAACAGAAGCAAGTTCAGAAGAAGCACAAACAGGACAATTTTGAAAATAAAGCATAGAATTTATTTTACATATATATGTATATATATACATATATATATATATATATATATTTTAATGAAACCTGACTTTAAAAAAATGACTTGGACCCAAGGAAACACAAGACTGTTGCAGTCTAGGAATGCTGGGAACCCTGAAATCCAAGGGCAAAAGACACGAGTCCGTCCTTAAAAGAATTCAACTCAAGCTTTCTTTCGGTCAGAGACAAGTTTTATTAAAACACTGGTTAAAGTGGATGACATTTTGAGAATCTGCTTTGGTAGATGAGACTAACTCTTTTCATAGGGAAAAGGTCTGTGGGAAGATTTGGATGGTTAAAGTAACAGAGGCAGCAGAGAACTGCGGGAGGGGCCACAATGAGAGGCCAGTTAAAAGGATGACAGGTATGAGGGCATGCCTCAGGTAAACCCCAGAGACTTGGCCATGTGGGAAAGTTCAGGGGCTAGGTTGAAAGTTCAACCATACCTCATCATTGGGTTTCATATGGTTTATTCACTTTACTTCTAAGTAGGGAGTGTACCCATTTACAAGTTATTTAACACTTAATTATTTCATTTAATCACTTATTTACTTATTTGGATATGTGTGTGTATGCATCTCTCCATAATACACAAAGGAAATCACCTTATTTCCTAATACTTTCATAGGAGTCACTCACCAAACACAATTTACACCACCCAAAATGCAGCTTTACCCCAGAATGGAGATGATGATGGAAGACTGAAATTGTGAGTGTTAGGAACAAGATCATTTATTTTGACAGTAAGGTGCAGCCTGTGGGGAGCAATGACTATGACCTGGAAATCACCTGGTCTAGTCTGTGAGGGAATGGTCTCTCCCCTCCAGGCCCGAGGAGAAGTGATACTGGGAGCCCCGTGGAAGCCCACAGGACAGCTTCCTCTCATGTTTCTTTCTATGGGGTTTTCCTGAGTCCCTTGCAGTGCTTCAGTTCTCAGTACACAATGCCAGGCCTGCCAGTCTCATTCAGGGGGTAGCAAACTGGGCTCAAAATGGCCTGTTTTTACATCAGGCTTCTAAGTCAGCTGACATAATCAATATGCGATCAATGACCAAGATTAATTGTGGAAATATGCTAACATATTGATGCCATTCCTCCAAGGTAAAGACACATATTTAGGGAGCAACTTGCAACAAACACTTCTGGCTCCCAGGCATCTGATAAACACCCTTTGGTATATATGTTGGATCATCCTATTATAAGCAACATATGGCTATAGTGTCGTACACAAATTACATGAATACATTTTTGACTTACTAGGAGATTCTTAGAGTGTACCTACCTGCTCTGGATCCGATATGAAGTCACTCTGTGCTCCTACAACAGGTAGGAATAATAAGTACTTTTGTCCTCATTTTACAAAGGAAGAAACTCAGCCTCAGTGGAGTTCAGTGACTTATCAATGGTCACACTGCAAGTAAATCTCAGAGGTAGGATTCAAATCCAAGTCTTTTCTGATTCTACTACAGCATCCTGCCTCCCTAGAAGAGATTTAGTTGGGTCCCTCTATCACTCTTAATTTCTCTCCCATTTCTATGCATAACTAATACGGTATTAATTTGCCTTTGTTTATGTTGTGTAATCAAAAGGCTTACATAAATATTAGAGTAACACTGAAGGGGTGCTTGGTTGCATGTACTTGGGCCCAATTCTAAAATCCCATTTCTCTTTAAAAATTACGTTTCTCTCTAGCCTCAAAAACCATCTCAGGCAGTTTCTCCCAAGCCCAAGGACACAGCCTGCCCTAGCAACAACTGTTATCTCCCTTGCTACAGAACTCATTGGTTTGAATCAGTTGTGTAATGAACTGGCTGTGTACTGGGTCATAACGACATTTACTACTCACTGACCAATCATATGTATCCTAGAGTTGGACTTACCTATACTCCCTTACATTTATCTTGTCTAACAAGACATTGACAAGAGAAGCCTGGTTTTTCCTGGTCAACCTTGACTGTTGGTTGACTTAGTGATGTTTCAGGCTTAAAACCACACCTCCGTGTAGTCCCTCCTTGGGCTATTTCCCGATGAATTCTGGGTAAAATACTTGCACATTAGATACCAAAAGTGCATATTCCTTTAAGAACTGACCACTCCCTAATCCCACCCCATAACACCTAGTTAGCACATCTGGCACAAGTGATAACTATAGAATATCCTACATAAACATTCCCTGTACCCCTCTAAGGTTGCAGGTTCCCTAAGAACTCTTGCCCGCTGAAAAGTGTAATAAATCTTTACCTTGACTTCAACAATGCTTGAGTCTGTGAATTCTTCTCCAGATAACCTGGCCCTGGTTCCCCAGCCTTTGTGGGGGTCTCACACCCCCTTTCAAGCCCTCATCAACACTAATCACTAAGAGCTGAGGACTTATGAAAAAAACTGGAAGAGATTCAACCTCTACAAGAGAAAAGGGTTGCATGCAGTTTTCAGGTGAAGAAATCAAAGCTATCTATAGTCCCATGAAAAAATGCTCTAAATCACTAATTAGAGAAAGGCAAATTAAAACAATTCTGAGATACCATATCACACCTATCAAATTGGCTAACAGGACAAAACAGGAAAAAGATAAATGTGAGAAAATTGGAACACTAATGAATTGTTGATGGAGTTATAAACTGATCCAACCATTATGGAGAATAATTTGGAACAATGCCCAAAGGGCTATAAAATTGTGCATGCCCTTTGATCCAGCATTACCATTTCTAGGTCTGTATCCCAGAGATCATATAAATGAGAAAAGGATCCACATGTACAATAATATTGATAGCAGCTCTTTTTGTGGTGGCCAAGAACTTGAAATTGAGGGGTTGCCCATCAATTGGGGAACTGCAACTGAACAAGTTGTAGTACATGAATGTAATGGAATACTATTGTGCTATAAGAAATAATAAACAGACGGATTTCAGAAAAACCTGGAAAGACATAAATGGATGCTGAGTGAGGCGAGCAGAACAAGGAGGACATTGTATACTGTAACAGCAACACTGTGTGATGATAAACTGTGACTTAGCTCTTCTCAGCAATGCAAGGATCTCAGACAAGTCCAAAAGGCTCATGATGGAAAATGCCATCCACATTCAGAGAAAGAACCATGGAGTCTGAATGCAGATGGAAGCAGACTATGTGCTCTCTTTTTCTGTTGTTTTGTTTCTTCTTTCACGTGGTTTTTCCCATCAGTTCCAATTCTTCTTTACAACATGTCTAATGTGAAAAATATGTTTAATATGAATATATATGTAAAGCCTGTATCAGATTGCATGTTGTCTTGGGGAGAGAGGAGGGGAAGAAAACTTAAAACTCAAAATCTTTTTTTTTTGGTTGTTGTTCAATATGAGGAAATGCTTCTTTATATTTTTTAATTAATTAATTTTATTTATTTTCAGTGTTCTACAATCACTACCATACAACTTAGATTATTATTTTTCCCTCCCTCCCTGAGACAGCATACAATTTTGTATAGGTTCTACACATACATTCCTATTAAATACATTCTCACTATAGTCATGCTGTATTGAAGAATTAAAACGAGCAGGAGAAATCATCTAACAAACCACAACGCAACACACACACACACACCAAACACACACAATGATCTGCTACATTCTGTGAAAGCCACGTCATCATTTCTCTGATGGCATTGCCTGAAGAAGACTATGCCAAAAGAGAGTCTCTTGCATTCTAAACTATCAGGCTGAATTAATTCTATGCTTTCTACTAATACAGAAGGCAACAGTGGTCAGTGCCAGGTGGTCAGCCAGTTACTTAACAAGCTGAAGATGTGTAATGAAGTTTGGCCACAAGATGGCACTGTCTACCCTCAAATGGGAAGCTAGGTGGCACAGTGCATTGCAGTGACGAAGACTCTTTTTCCTAAGTTCAAATCTGGCCTCAGACACTCTCCGTGTGACCCTGGACAAGTCACTTAACCCTGTATGCCTCAATTTCCACCTCTGTAAATTGAACTGGAGAAGGAAATGGCAAACTACTCCAGTATCTTTGTCAAGAAAAACCCAAATGGGGTCACAAAGAGCTGGACACGACTGAAAAATGACTGAATAGCACCTATCCACAAACACAACCTTCCGTTTCTAGGCTGTTACTCATGCCTGGAATGCCTGGCACCCTCGTCTCTGCCTCAGTTTCCTTGACTCTCTCAAAGACTCAGCTTAAAGCTCATCTTCTGCAGAAGGCCTCTCATGGTCTCCCCGTTAGATGATCAACACTGACAAATATCGACTTCAGAGAAGAACAATAAAAAACCAAATTCATTCATTATGGTTTCATTTATATTTTCTTGGTGGAAAGTAAATGATCCCCAAGTCCCCTTCCATCTCCAACACATTCCAAACCAGTTAGCTCCAGTTACAACAAAAGGAAATAGAAGAATACATTTTATAGTATGGTTTAGTTAGCACATGGCCTGGTTTTTCAAGTGCAAAGGGCAAACACAACTTCATTTACTTTTACAACTAGGATCATTGAGCTCAATCTGGAAAGAACCTCAGAGGACAAGTCCAACCGCCTCATTCTATGCCAGAGGAGCAGAAGTAGAAGAATGCCACACAGGCAACAAGCACCAGGGCTAGGCCAGACCACCATCTGGACTCAACACCAGGCTCCCTCCTCATACAGATGGACCTTCTTACAGAGAAGAGGTCAAGAGTTTTTAGAGCCTTTGATGATTAACAAGTAGACAGACAGAGGTCTGAAACTCAAGAACTGCACATGAAAAGGCCTAAACTTTTAAGTCCTGCCCGTGTGATCCCACGTAAGATTCTTACGTCCCTGAGGTCACTCCATTTCTACTTTCTTATCCTCACCCCAGGCTGTCATAAGAATCACAAATGAGATCATCTATGTAAAGCACTAGATTAGCTATTACTACTTATTAATTCAATCAAAATATGAAAACCTATAATCATTTGGAGTATAGATCATGACCTAGTAAATATGATGTTTTAGAATTACTATTTTGACTTCAGGAGTAAAGTTGCAGGAATATTTTTATGGTAATAATTACAGCTAATTTTACTAAAACCCTTAACAGTGGTTAATAGTGACATTTATTACATGTTTACTAGATTCTAAACACTTCCCTGGGGATACAGATGCAAGTAAATGAGAGTTCCTGACCTCAAGAAGTTTATATTCTAATGTGGACAAGACAACATGAATAGCGGGGCTAGAGAAAGGGAGGGAGCATGGGACAGCCCATCTTAGAAGGTGAACAGGAAATGAGGTGGGGATCTGGTTTTGGGCAAGAGCAAGTAAAAGACAGAGGTGGAGTAATAAGAGCATATCATATTTACATAGGGATTTAAGATTTGTAAAGAACTTTTCGTACATCATCTAATATGATTCTCATAATCCTGTATGGTAGTGAGATGAGGATGAGAAAAATCAGGCTGAGAGATTGTGACTTGCCTAGGATTACCCAAATAATAAGTTTTATGGGAAGGATTCAAACTGATGTCTTTATGATTTCAAGTCAAGTACTCTATCAAGGACCAAGTCTTCCTGACTCCAAGTCAAGTACTCTATCAAGGACCAAAAAAACCTTAAGTTTTTTTCTTTTTTATAAATGACATAAAACTAAAACACAAAATACAGATAGAATAGCTCAAACGAGTCTCATATGGCACATTTTTTATTCTTGCTAGGATTCCCTTTGAAGTCTCACTTTCCCACAGCCAAATGAAAGTTTAGGAAATAGTGTGGGTAGCAGAGAAAAGGAAACAAACATTAAGAACCCAGTATGTGCCAGGCATCGTGCTAAACAATTTACAGATGCTATCTCATTTGATCCTTTTGACATCCCTATGAGCTAGGTGCTAGCATTATCTTTATTTTACAGATGAGGAAATTGAGGTGAAGTGACCTGCCCAAGGTTACCCAGCTAGAAAATGTCCGAGGGTGGGTTTGAACTCAGGTCTCCCTGATTCCAGGTTTATCGTGCCTCAAGTTAGAGGCTCTTTGATAATATAGTTTTAGTATCTATTGTTGCTATGTCATTTTTCAGTAGTGTCCAATTCTTTGTGACCCCTTTTGGGGTTTTCTTGGCAAAGATATTGGAGTGGTTTGCCTTTTCCTTCTCCAACTCATTTTATGGATGAGGAAAATGAGGCAAAGAGGGTTAAGTCACTTGCCCAGGGTCACACAACTAATAAGTATCTGAGGCTGGGTTGAACTCAGAAAGAGGAGTCTTCCTGATTCCAGGCCCAACATTCTACGCACTACACCACCTATAACCAGGAGGAATGGTGCTCCTGACCACACCAATTTTAAAACTCAGGCCCTCTCACAGCTTCAACTAATTTCTAGCAATCAGACTACAATTAAAAAGAAAATCACAAAAACCAAGTTTTTTCCTTAAAAAGGGGGTTCTCTTTTTATTCAAACAGTTAAAATAACACTGTCATTGTTCAAAATAATGCCATCAATAAAAACCACCATAACTTTGAGAAGAGATTTTATAAGTCTGTCAGCTGCAATGCTGGATTGCCAGCCATGACATGGACATGGAGACTGTGCTTCCTTTTAAAAAGTGACACGTTTGCTGACATTAAGGTACCAAACTTTGGCAACTCTGAGCAAAAATTTTAATGACAACCAGGAATAGACTTTTTGGACAGATGAACGTATTCTCTTCCCCTGAAATACTATTTAAATAGGAAGTCAAGAATTGCATTCGACTAGACATATTTGGAACCTAGACACACTATCATGAGATACACACATGCATTTCCTTTTAGACCTACAGAAGCTGTGAGAAGCTGGAGTGGTCTTGAGGATCATTTAATTTCTACAAATTAAATGCCTCAAGCTTTACTTATCAAATAGAAACTGCTTATCTTGTGACTAAAGACAGTTCTAGTCACTGTAAGTAACCAAAAGTCCAATTTGTTTTATTCAAAAAATAGTTCACATTTGTATAAATCTTTAAGGTATGCAGAGTCTTTTACATAATCTCACCTGATGCTCACAACAACCCTGTAAGCTAGATGCAATCATCCCTATTTTCCAGGTGAGGGAACTGAGGTTCAGAAAAGTTAAGTGATTTGCTTAGTGTCACACTCAGCTGGTTTTTGAAGCAGGATTTAAAAGTAGATTTTCTTGTCTCTAAGTTTACAGCTCTGTCCACTGTGTCTTCAAACATACTGCCTTTCTGGCTTGTCTTCCATCTTGGATTTCAAGTGCATTTTCGCATCTTCATACCGCTTAGATTATCTTCTATGTAAAAAACATTCTCGTCTTCTGGTTCTTACAGATTACATCCTATGCTTCTAACATTATTTGCAGATTTATGGGTAACATGTCCCCCCACCCCCTCCTGCCATTGCTTTGGCATCGGTCATATTTCCTAACCCTAAAAACGCCCACCACTTCTATTTACGAGAGTTTGTGCACAGCACAAATCAGTGCATATAGTGTAGAATTTACAATTCATCATCACTGCTCTGAAAACACCAGTAGCTTATCTTTATTTTTAACATGGCATATGTTAAAAATCAAACTTATGCAGAACATAGATTTGTATAAATTGCTTTATAATACTTAATACAATTAAACAGTTTTATAAATTGAGGAGAATCAAAAAATGTTCTAAAAATACAAATACAAAAATAAACACCGTAACAGATTTGCAGCTGAAATGCTATCAAAATAGATTTGAAGAGAGGTCACACAGTTCAGATTGGTCCTAAAGACATGGCACAGACTATAACTTCAGTTAGCCCTTGATTCTACAAAGCTGCTGCTGCTCAAAATATACAAATAATTTAAAAAAAAAATTCATCAGTGCAGAGAACTCCTGGTATGCAATTTTCTTCTTCTGAAGCAGCTCCAGAATCCAAGTGTTGCCTTGGGCACCATGAGGCTGTGACTTGCCCAGAGTCCACCAGCTGGTATCTGACAGGAGCAGGTTATCCAATCAGCTATTTTCTGCTTCCAAAACAAGGCCCTTCATCCACAAAACCACAAATGCCTCTCACAATAACGCTGCTTAACATGTAGAACCTTTTATCAAACTGCTTGGCATCTTAGAGAGGAGGAGGAGAGGGAGAGAATTTGGAACTCAAAATTTAAAAAAAATTTTTTTAATTGTTTTTACATGTAATTGGAAAAAAAGTAAAAAAAAAAACAAATAACAGTGCATATGGAAATAATTCTTCAGAAGAAAACAATATCCAGTTCCCTTTATCATGAGTTATTATCATTAATCAATTTTATACAAAAGTCTTAGTGCTGTTTTAAGTTTTAATAAGCTCTGACTTCAAGCACTACAGATAATTAGCTATCCTCCTAAGTACAAGGCACAATAGTTTTCTCCCTTATTATATAACAACTGTTCTTTCTACTGGTCATTTTTTCCTCCAGAATACACAATTCTGTGTCAAAGTTTCAAAAAAAAAATCCATCACAAATTGTCAATAGAAAATAATTACAATGCAAATTATTCTCCGGGTCACATTACCTTTTCCCGTCTTCCTTCCTCATTTCTCCCTAGATATTCCTGAGGTTTTGAAGAGTTTTTGCCTCAACTCACTACTGCAGATTCTTTCTGTCGCCTTTGTTAGCCTGGGCATAGTTCACACTGATCTTTGATGCCAAAGGGAGATGGGGGCAATCTTAGAGCCCAGGCAATCCCTATCTGTGGCTTCAAAAGCTACAGCTCTGAAATGCTTGGTATTTCACTTGCCATGGGAGAACACTATAAACGCTGCCTGACAGCGTTATGGTCATTATCAACATTATAGCTGTTTCCATTACACACCTGGCCCATTTCCATTTAGAGCCTGGGAGGCACTTTTCCGTGAGTCTAAAAAGTACGTTTATTTCACTGGACCAAGTGTACAACTTAAAAGGTCCCGAACGAGACTCAACATAAGAAAGCTTCCCTTTCTTAACAAACTCCCCTCCCTCTGCACTCACTTTTCCCCATAAAAATTATTAATTTGGAACTGAAGTTTGTCTTTGACACCTAATCTATTTCACTCTCAATCTGATTTCTCCAAGTGAAACAGTCCTGAAGTTAAACCAAATTCAGCAGAATTTCAAATTCTAAGATTTTGCCCAGTGATAATATATGTCCCACTTGATGAGAAATCACTAGTGACAATATGTATGCTATATTAAATGAAAATTTACATTCTGGAAAATAGTCTTGTGCCATCAATGTTTCTTAGTATATGAATACAAAAACCCAGAAAACCCAAAATAAGCCATATCTGTGATAAGTACTGGGAAAAATTCCTTTAGCATTACTATGATAACTTCAATTTTGATGTATTTATTTGGATGAAGCCATTCTCTTTTATGGTCAAAAAGATGACTTCTAAAATTCAATGTTTTGAGAAAACAATCATTTAAAAATTCAAAATCAGTTTTAACATGTAAAAATATGCTTTATTTTTATACCCTGGTAGTCGATTTTATTATGGTGAATTTTGAAATTAATTTTTTGCTTATCATAAAAAAATCAGTGCACATTTGGCAACACTTTTTCAACTGCCTGAATCAATTATATTTTCTCAATGAAAAATCCCTTAAGGACGCTGTACCAATTTGCTCCTGGTGCCTTCCTGCTCGCTAAGTTTAAAATGAGTATAAGCTAGAATGCCAAATAACGTGCATAAAATGCCAAGTCCCTGGTTAATTGACAATGGGTCCTTAAATAAAACATATCCTCCAAATAAGGTAATACAGAATTTGAAGTGTCCAAACATGTTATACCTGTAGTTTTGGTTAAGGATAACATGAAACTTTCTGACACACTTAAATGAATCCATTTATATAAAAAAAAATACTCCAAATGATATTATACCGATTACTGAAATTTAAACAGCCCATCACTTTCAAATGTTTATAGAGCCATTGGGGCTCCTAGGCAAAATTGTCACCAATCTACATTAGGTTAAAGGTGAAGTCATTTATTCATTATATATAAAGATAAAAGCAGTGCCTTCTAGGCATCTTTCTACCCTGGGCAAAGAACACATCCCCAGAGAAAGAACTACAAAGTATACTAATTGGAGACAATTTTTTTTTTTGGGGGGGGGGGTGCAACGGGAATAGGGGACAAAAGAGGGTATGTACTAGCAAGTAAAGAAAAAGGGTAGCCTTTTTATTATAGCTGGCATCTGATCTAAGCTTTAAAGGAAATTAGAGATTCTAAGAAGTGGAAGGGAGGAATGAATTCCAGACACAGGGAATAAATAGTTTCTGAAAAGGCAAAGAGATTCAAGATGGAATGTTCTGAATGGAGAACAGCAAATAAAGCAGATTGACTAGAACAGGGGTTGCTAACTAGGGTCTTAGACATATTCCAGGGGGGTCTGTGAATTTGAATGGGAAAAAAAATTATGGATTTCAATACCATTTGTTTCCTTTGTAACCCTATATATTTTATTTAAAAAACATTCTAAGAAAGGGTTCATAGAACTAACCATACTGCCAAAGGAGTCCCATGACATAAAAATTTTAAGTATTTCTGGGCTATCAAAGAAATAGGAAAAGGACCCATACATATAAGAATATTTATAGCAGCTCTTTTTGCGGTGCCAAAGGGGGTGCCCACCAGCTGGGGTGTGGCTGCTCTGTATCTGAACGTAATGGAATACCACTGCGTGTAAGAAATCACGAACATTAGAGTTTCAGGGAATCCTGGAAAGACTTGTATAGATTGATGCAGAGTAAAGTGAGTAGAACCAGGAGAATGATTCATTCAGTAACATCGTAAGATTCAGTAACATCGAAAGAATCAAGAATTCTGATCAATGCAATGAGCGACTGTGATTCCCAGAGGACCCATGATAAAACATGCTACCCACCCCTGACCAAGAGATGATGGCACAGAATGCAGACTGGGACATTTTTCTGGACATGGTTAATCCAGGAATTAGTTATAAGGATCTTTTTCTTTTTTTACCCCCAAGGTGTGAGGAGACAGAAAGGTCAGAATATAAAATTTTGTTATTTGAAGAAAGATAAAATGGCAAAAACAAAGAAACCACCTCTGGGACAAAACATGGAATGCATGAAGGAGAGTAACATGTGCTAAACCTTGGTGGAAAAGCAGGTTGAGGCCACACTTCAAAAGTCAAACAGCGGCGTTCGGAGTATTTCATCCTTATGGCAAGAGGAACCAATGGAGTTTCCTGAGCAAAGAAGTGCCGTGGTTAGACTTGTGCTTCAGGAATAGGAATCTGGCAGCTGTGTGCAGGACAGGCAGGGGGTGGGGGGTGGGGGGGAAAGAGGGGGCTGGAAGCACCGAGATAAAGTAGGAGACCATTGCACCAGGCCACATAAGAGTCCTCAATGAGGACTTTGAAGAGGGCAATAGCCATGCGAGGGGAGAGAAGGGCATCCTATTTTGGAAAAGGAACCCATTGACAACTGACTGGATATGAATGAGGAGCTGAGGATGACTCTTAGGTGACCAACTTGGATAACTGGAAAAACAGTGCTGTCCTTGACAGAAGAGGGGCAGATAAGAGGGAAAAGATGAATTGTCTTGGATGGGTTGAACTTGCTTCCATCCTCCTGAAGGGGATGTGACCCACACAGACATATTTACTGCTCCCTTTTGTAGAGTCAGTCATGAGCAGAAAAACCATAATTCACGTTTATGGGCTGTAACCAAGAGCTCACCGGTGATGGGCTGTGGTGCTCTGCCTACCTTTTCCACATTAGAGTAATCAATTAGGCGGCAGTACTGAACTTATTCCGACTCTTTGTTGCTCACCCACAGATAAGCCAGGGATCAGGTGCTCTGAAACCCATTAACTAATTACACTCCTTAATTTTAAAACTAGGCCACAGAATAGAAAGAGCACTGGACTTGGAGTCACGGAAACTTGAATTTGAATTCTACCTCAGGCATTTAGTGGCTGTGTAACCCTGGGCAAGTCATTACACCTCAAGGTCTATTTCTTTAACTGCTAAATGGAAATAATAATAGCACCTACTTCCCAGGATGGTGAGAATCAAATGACAGTAACACATGCAGAGAGCACTGAAAGTTTAACACTTCAGGATTCACTCATTTAATTTGTATGAGAATATATGTGGATGAGTATACATGTGTATGTATGTGTGTATTTATAGACATCTATGTATATGTATACATCTATGCTTAATAGTAGCCTTCTTTAGGGTGGGAGGGAAGAAAAATAAAGCAGAAAGTGCATAGCAGAAAACAAAAGAAAACCAACAAGGAAGCAAAGAAAAGCTGGAAACTTTGAAAACAATGTATTATATAAATTTTCTTGAAATGGAAATTTATTGTTTTATATTGAATCCTCTCTTATGGTCTGCCGTGTACATGGCAATGTTTTCTTATTTTGTATTTAAGTGTAAAATAAAAAAACTCACAAAAAAGGAAAAATAAATAACTGATTATACAAAATTGCAAAGCTTCTGCATAAACAAAATAAAATGTATCTAAGATAAGCAAAAAAAAAAAGTATGCGAAAAAACTTTTGACAACAAATTACCAAACTCCTTCCCCAACCCAGGGAATGGTCAGTAACTTGGCTTAAGTTTACACTGTGAATCACTGTGAACCATTAGGCCGTCTCCTCCAGAACAGTGTGAGGTACAGTAAGGAGATGAACACAGAGCAAGATGGAGAAACTGGGTAGCTTCCCAGATATTTCCCCAATATTCCATGATTTAATCATTTGGTTTAAAGAGAAAACAGTCACACTCCTATAAAAACACAAGCACAAAAACTCACTCCAAAGTGAAAGAGAAATGGTTAGAGGCTAAGGAAGGGGTGGCTACCTGTTCGGATCAAATCACACTTCACTTTTTTATTAAGGAGAATTCAGAATTATAATTAAATTCATTATTGTGCTTCATATTGAAAAAATGGTAGACTAGGGTAGGGGGGAAGGATTGAACTAGTTGGAAAAATATGAAACACTTATCAAGTAGCACTTTTTTACCATTCACAATATAACTGACACTTATTGGCTCATTTTTCTGTATACTGACTCTTTTCAAATGAAAACATAAAAATATCCACAGACCTGTAGAAAACCTCTATGAAGCTGCTATGTCATGGAACAGATAAAGAGACAGTCTAGACCTCAGGAAGACCAGAGAATTCTAACTCAGATCCTTACTGGCTGTGTGACTCTAGGCTAGACACTTAATTTTTATCTGCCTCTGTAAGATGGGGATCATAACAGTCCCAACCTCATAAAGCTGTTGTGAGAATCAAATGCCTTAAAGTGCTATAAAAGATGCTGGCTATTATAATAATAACAATTATACTTTATTATATATTTTAGATTTATTATAATTACGATAAGATTTATTATTGTTACTATGAATCAGGAATCCCATCAACAACTTGTTATGTGCCCTTATACCACTTAACCTCTCAATGCCTCTGTTTCTCCATCTGTAGAGAGGGTAATACTTCTACTCTCCCTAGTTTACAAGATTCTAATGAGGAGAAAATAAAACAATAAATGTGAAACATGCTTTAAAACCCTAACACACCATACAAACTTTAAAGATTGTTACTATCATCGCTGAAAAGGATACGTAACTGGTGAAGTATTTCCAATGATCCAGTATATGGATAAGTTTACCATAAAGGCTATTATACCAGATAACAGCACCATAAACTAGGAAAACAAAGAGAATGTCATTAATATAGTACAATCATAATGCTAGTGCAAACATGTTCGACTCATCTTTTTGATTACTTTCAATATAACTGCAAGACAAAAAGGAAACTGAGCTCAGTTGGGACAGGTGAGTGATCACTACGAGATGAAAAGGAAGAATGAACATTGTCTATTATAATATACTCCAATACTCTCCAACATCTGTGATTTCTCTCATGGTTCTTCCTCCAACAGCAAGATCACATCCCCAACACACTTAGGAAACATTTTAAAAAGATGCTGTGACCAACCTTCTAGCGATGCTCCCTATAATCCCACCCCCTTGCCTGCCCGTGACTTAGCCAGGCAATCCTTGGACAACATACTCATGGTCTATTTACTGAGCCTGTGGTCAAAGCCTTTCCAGCTTGGAAGGACTTCAGCTCCACTGGTCTAGCATCTGCGAATCCATGAATCCCCTCCTTGCCTTCATGAAGCAATAGAGTGGAAATATTTCTGTGGAAAATAATCTTATATATGGAAATCCAACTCTACTTACAAAGTTCCAAGTGTTAAAATTAAATGAAAATCCTTATCACAAGATCTCATTTTTCTCTTTAAATTAAATTAACAAATATTGAGTACCAACTAAACAACACAAGATGATATGGGCAACAAAAATAATACAATCTATTTCCTGCCCTCAAGAAAGTTACTAGCTAGTTGGAAAGACATGAAACTTAAAAAGCAAAATGAGATTTCAATAACTGTTACAGAAAATGACAAAAGAGTTGTCACACAGTAGCACACAGGAGCTAAGCGAACAGCAGAAACAGTACATGCTCTAGGAGTTCAGAATGGGGAGAGCTCGCTTCAGGCTTAGGGAGACAGAGAAAGTTTTTTGAAAGAGGTGGGCTTGGATCTGGCTTTTGAAGAATGGATAAAATTTAGATCAGCAAAGAGATGGGAAAGGGCATCCCAGGCAGAGAAATCTGTGTGAGCAAAAGCAGAAAGGCTGTATGGCAGACAATGAAAAATGGGCAGAGGTGGAAGCTCCTAGAAACAGGAGAAACAGCTTGAAAGATAAATTAACCAGACTTTCCCCACCAAAAAGAAAAAATTCAGTCCTATTTCCTATCATACAAGTTTAGTGTAATTATTTCAGATTTTGAGATTAGTCAGTAAAGTAGCATTTATTACACACTTCCTATGTGCTAAACATTGTGTTTAAGTACTAGGGGTATAAAATATGACTATTTTATTAATTATTTAACTTTATTAATTAAAGTGTTACTATCACCCCATTTTACAGAAAACTGGCCTTAATTCTATTATATACTAATATTATAATGATTAACCCTAACCCTAAATTTTTTCCCATGTTATATTTTATTATTAATATTATAAATGTTAATTATATAACCCTATACAAAGGGTTAGGTTTAGGTTGGTGAAGTGATATGTGGAAAGTGAGCCAGCTATTAAGTGTCTGTGATAGGACTTGAATTCAGGTCTTCCTGACTTCAGACCCAACATGCTATTCACTTCACCACTGAAGTGCATCTACAGTCCTGGCCCCAAATCCATCCCATTCCCTGTAATTTGCTGCTTTAACTCCTCTGGACACTGGGAAATCTAGCACTACTGTACCACGAGAGCCATCTGCTAAACATGATCCAGTAGACTCTGTATGAGGCCGTGAGGGCTTCTCCCATGGAGTCTGGGTGCACAACCTCTATGATGACTATTCTGTTTACTCAGAGATCTCTTCTATACACTTTTACTCATAGACTATTTCAGGGGTTAAGGTTGTCATAAATGAGCAACAGGAGTAGGGTTAAACTACATTTTCTAATTAAACATGTATCCTCAGTAAAAAAAAACCACAAAAAAACAAGCTTTAAAATGTTTATACTACTCAAAAATAAAAAAACAAACAACTTACCAGAGCAGAGAAAGACCAAGGTCCAAGGATTCCTCCTTTCCCAAATACGGGTTCAAAGAAAGGTACAATCATTAGTAACATGGCAGAGGACATTGGCGCTTGGTAGTATAGCAACTGCATGGAGTTCACCTGGAGCTCATGCTGTTTGGCTCCTACCCACTACAAATGAACAGATAAAATGAATTTAACAATGGAAATAAGACATCTCTTATTACTCAACATTGCAAAATGGGCTACCAAGATGGAAGCTGGCTATCATTTTATCCATATATACCATTATGCCTTGTGACCTTATAAAATGGGGAAGAAACATAAAATTAATGAAAGTACAGTAAATCTTTTGGGGGTAGGAACCCACGACTTATCTAATTGATGGCTTTTAGATGACAAAGGTTAAAGAGTATTTTAAAAAATATATGCTTAGAAGGGACAATGTTGGGACCAAGGATCACTGGAGTTCATGGAAAGAGATACTGAGCAAATGGCAAGGCCACAACTCCTTTCATTCATTTCTATGAATGGCAAAGGATGGGGTGTCTGATAACAAATTCGTTTCTCTTAAAGTCTCCCAGTAGAGGCAAAGATGAACTTCTCAATGCCTTGATTAGTTGCAGGAAATCAGTACATGATGGAAACAACTTCCTTGCCTAGTGACTGCTCCTGCCCCTGTCATTTCACTATGCAACTTCCTAAGATATCAGATGATGATAAATTGGACACTGGTGGTTACATGGTCAGTAAGTATCTGACAGGATTTAAACTAAGGTCTTCCTGGCTCCAAGGCCAGAGCCCTATCCACTGAGCCACCTTGCTGCCACATACACAAAATTTATTCAGCTAGGTAAGCCTGGTCCAAGTTTGTGCATCACTGGTACTGACTCTGGAGAAGCCAGTCACCTTTATGTCACAATAAAGTGAGTGAAGGAAAGAAAATCTGTTATAATTATTTAAATAAATGATCACCATCATGTTTAATGTTTAATGACTCTACAATAAAAATCTGACACCAGCTGTCTCTCACTACAGCTCCATGCTGATACCCAAATCTCCCATTCTACTCTCCTTTCATTGTTATCAACAGGACAAGTGGGGACACATCTCAGAAATCACAGTGGGATTCAAGAGGACTGTATGACCTGATTTAGAGTAAACTTTGCAGGATCACAACTATTCTGTAAAAGAAAACGACTTCACTGTGAGGCATTAACTTCTCCCCAGTAAACTGCCCAAGGATTAGCCCTTTCTCAATGCCATCTCAAATCTCCTAATCAGTGTTTTGGCTCCTGGTCCTTGACAAGCAGGCTTCCCTACAGAGATTACCTTTTATAGAATTTAATTGTGACCCACGGCAACTCTCAAGTTACATGAACAAAATGATCATTATGAGAATGAGTTGGAAGACAATTCTTAGAAGTAACCCTGCATTTTCTATTGGAGTACAATGAATATGGTAATTAATAAATTTCAATGTTTTTAGCAAACAATAGGAAACATTTAATTTTAAAAATGATATGAGGGTTAAATTCCTAATTCATTTCACTTTACTAAAAGAACACAATGTCTTAGCACCACTCAAATATCTCCAAAATATACTGTTTCTAAATGACAAAACTAAACATCTCTGGACATTCTCTTTAGTAACTGATACTGCAATATAATTGATATTATGTGTAAAGCACATGGGAGCCAATTAGCAAAAATATGTAGGTGGATTAATACAAAGAAGTCTGAATTGTACCATCCACTCTGCTCATCCCCTATTTTTAAAATGCACTGGATCTTTGGTGACATGGGTGTTACACAGTCTTAACTGTGATCAGAAACTATGATCACCTAAAAATGCATTATTTCAGGTCAAGTCTTAACCATACAAAATGGTTGACAGATGATCTCACTAGGAAAGAAACTCACTATATACCATGCTGGTCTCCAACTTCTTTGCCATGGGATTTTAGAGTTACCCAGAGCACTGAGAAGTTAAGTGATTCACCCAAGATCACATCAAAAAAAATGTCAGAGAAGGAACTTGAGTCTCAGTTATTCTATCTACTATGACATGCTTTCTGCCTCTCGCAAAATTGATAATGCATTCCTTTAAATTTGTAGCTCTTTGTCAGAAGGCTTGAAACAGTAATTTAAATGTTGCAGATTTTGAATCTGACCATTCAGATTGACACACTCAGAAATTCCACTGCCAGTTTTAGTACAGAGATACTTCTATTTCACAGGACACTCCCCCCGCCCCAATGTATCAAGTGACAATATTTACTCAGTGCTTTCCATCACCATGCAATGTGCCATGTGGATAAAAAGTTAATTTTTTACTTACAGAGTTTTTGTTAACATGTTACCTAGATAGAAAGGGAAGTCAGTCTATAGTTCGTAACAGTAACATGATTTGGGAGAGTGGTTACTAATGTGAAATTTCTTTACACTTCAAGATACAATGCATAAGCATACTCCTTCATAATAATGTTGGAGTTGAACTGGCATTTCTAGCTATGGAAGCTTTCCAGCCACGTTCCTCTGCCATTTTCTGTTTTTCACTTGCATCTAACGAAATCTAAAACTGGTTTTCTTTCCAATAGTCTCGCCTGTATCCCATCCTACGCTTACAGCTTCAAAAATTAGAGTCTGCTAAAAAGGCACAAAAGAGCAAAGTGACCAACCACTTGGTACAGGGATGTAACCACCACCCCGAGGGCAGCAAACACCATTCCAAGGAAATTGAACTTCACGTCGTAGTAAGAATTGAGGATGACGCCTAAAGTTATGGGTATCTGCAAAGGAAAAGACGTAAATATTAATTAGACAAAAATCAAAGAGGTTCATATTTAGTTTCTCTAACAGTCTTATGGGATTTTTAATGCTCATACACGGAAAATTTAGTAACCTCTTCAAATAATTGAGTTTTTTACAAATGGTCAAATGGATCATCCCATTTCTTCAGCTTAAAACATGCTACCCACATTTTTTTTTTGCATAAATTAGAAAGCCCGGGCATTACTGAAAGCACTGTTTTAATAATGGCCACTACAAGGCATAAGCACTGTCATTCTCCAAAGCGCAGGGCGAATACCCTGGGACCCCGAGGTCCGGGCCACGCCACCAGGGCGCACAGCCGCACCGCGGGGCTGCGGGGGGCGCTGCCCGGCTGCCCCGGCCCCTGGCACGGCCACGGGGCGGGCACTCACCAGCGTGAGCTGGATCTTGGCCGAGAAGGTCTTCTTGTAGAACAGGCTCTGGATGGCGATGATGACCGGCGTGGTCATGGCCTTGGCCAGCTGGTAGGTGCCGATGGTGTTGCTCTGCAGGGACAGGTTGGTGAAGACCACGAAGCCGCAGAAGCTGAGCGCCAGCAGCAGCAGCCGGGAGGGCGGCAGGCTCTTGGGGGCGAAGAGGTTGAGCTTGTGGCACACGCACAAGCCCAGCCCGGTGACCACGAAGTGCACCAGGGTCAGGCTCATGTTGGGGAAGCCGTGGTGCACGTAGATCCACTTGTTCAGGAAGACGATGCAGATGGACACCAGAAGGTTGAGCAGCAGCCCGGCGGCGATGCGCCCGTTCTGCTGCACCGCGTGCACCAGCGAGGCCATGACTGGCGGCTCCGCGCGGGCCGGCCCGGGGCCCCGGCTGCGGCCGCCGCGCGGGCTCCCGGGGACGACCCCCGCGGCGCGCTCCGGCCCCCGGCCGCGGCCGCCCATTCAGCGGAGCCGACGCGCCGCACGCTCGGCCCCGGCCCGCCCCCTGCCACGTTCCTGCTCCCGCCGCCACGTGACCCGGGCGCCGGCGCTTCCGCTCTCCGGGCGGCGGCCGCTGCTCCTGCCGCGGAGGGGCGGGGAGCGCCGGGGGCGTGTGCTGGGGCGGGCGCGGCGCGGCCTGGGGCTGTGGGGTGCGGCCTGGGGAGGGGCGAGGCCTGGGGGTGGGGGGCGCAGCCTGGGGGTGGGGGCCGTGTGCTGGGGCGGGTGCGGCCTGGGGAGGGGCGAGGCCGGCGGGGGGGGGGGGGGGCAGCGTACTCTCCGCGCTTATTCACTGCCCAGGCTCTTTTTTAACCCCCACCCCCCCCAGTTAATGGCATGCTGTTTTTTCCCAGTCCCACGTAAAGACGATTTTCATCATTCATTTTTATAAGATTTAGAGTTCCAGATTGGTCTCCCTCTTAGTCTCGGAGGCCATACACGCCAATCATGCTACATGTGTAATGCAGCACGGGCGTTTTGTGAAAACAGTCACGACAAGAGGCGAAACCACGAGGAAAGCCCCAAAGGGTATGAGCTAGCGCGCTCGCATCCGCTCGGGGGCGCCCCGACTTGCTGGGGGCGCAAGTTCTCAGGGTGATAGGGTTTCCTTGTAACCATTCCCTGTGCGTGTCACTTATGAGTTAATTTCACCAGACTGTCCCAGGGGACTACCACACTGAAAAGGCAAGACAAAAAAAGCACTTATTAGGCACCTACTGTGTACCGATGACATACTTCGTTTTCAGCTTTCAAAGGTCCATTCGTTAACCAAACGAGCATTTATTAAGCACTGGATGACTGACCGGTACTTGGTAATGAGACAAACACACAATCAGAGCTGTCCCTGCCCTCGGAGCCTCCAGCGATGGGGGGTCAGGCAGGACTTCAAGTACACATTTGCTTCTCTACCATGTTGAAGAAAACCAGGAATTCCCGGGCTCGAGTAAGGGGCATTGTGGGTACGGGAGTCAGGGCACGAAAATCTGGGCGACGCAACATCAGGTGAAGACAGGACAGGTCAGATGGAGTCTGGGGGTAAGAAGCGGCACATACCAAAACAAGGGGTTTATGTTTGATCCCCGAGGTAATAAGGAATTTATTGAGTAGGGATATGCCACTGTCGGACGCGCGCTGCCGGAATATCACTTTGGCAGCTGTGTGGAGGAAAGACGAGGGCTGGATTAGACACGGGACACGCGTATGTGGTCCGTGCTGGGCTTTCATCGTCTGCCTCCACCTCCTCAAGCAGAGTCTGGGGTGACCCAGGGCCAGACCCAGTGAGCAGCTCTGACACAGGGCTGGGCCGGCCGAGAGTCCCTGCCCTCCAGGAGCAGGTCCAAGAGCCGGCTAGAACCATGTGCCCAACGAGAATGATGTCCAGGGAGAGACCCAGATCGGTGAGAGCTGGCAGGACCTTGGAGCCCGGCCGGGCGGCCTCTCGTTTTACACATGAGGACACCGAAGCCCAAGGATGGGAAGGGATTTCTTGGAGGGAGCATGTAAGGGAGTCACAATTTGACTCATTTTCTCCGCCTCTGAATACAGCACATTTTCCACTTCCTCACCCTGATTCTCAATGGGTGTGCTTTCTTGCCAGGAAATAGAAAACTGGAATAAAGGAGCTACAAGAAATGGAAGAGATCATCCAGTCATTTTCCAGATGAGGAAACTGAGGCCAGGACATCACTCAGTCTACTTCATCCACAATCTCTTCACAGTGGCAGTCCAGAGTTCTTTAAACCATTCTACCTCCTACAGACATAAAACAAGAAAATTCATTGTCAGTCTTGTATAAGGCTTTTCATCATGTAGCCCTGCAGTTACCTAACGTTAACTCTGTGTTTCATGTGCCAGCCAGTTCAGAAGGTTGTACAGTGCATTCAGTGTTTGTTGAATGGAATGTCTGTCTTTTCCATTTGGGTGGGGAGGGATGTTAGACTACATAACCTCTAACTCATTTGTGTCAATATTTGCTTATTGATTAATAAATCTTTTCCCATTAATCTGCTGTGTTAGCCATCTGCTTTTAGCCAATAAGGCCGCCTTCCTCTTAAAATGCCAGGTATATTTTCTTTATTTAATTTAATTTATTTTTAGTTTTCAACATTTACTTCCATAAGATTTTGAGTTTTTAATTTTCTCCCCCTCTCTCCTTTCCCCCTTCCTCAAGGCAGTGTGCAGTCTAGTATAGGCTTTACATATACATTCATATTAAACATTTTCACTTTACTCATGCTGACTTAACTCAATCAAAAAGAATGAGAACTAATGAGAGCAACGATGAGAAAGTAGGAACAGAGCAGAACAAGAAAAAAGAGCAAATAAAAATGTTCCAATTTTCCCACATCTCCAGCATTTTTGATTTTTCTGTTCTGTCATGCTAGCCAATCGGATAGGTGTGATGTGGGACCTCAGAGTCATTTTGATTTGCATTTCTCTAATCAATAGTGATTTAGAGCATTTTTTCGTATGACTATAGATAGCTTTAATTTCTTCCTCTGAAAACAGCCTGTTCATCTCCTTTCCCCATTTATCAAACTGGGGAATGACTCGTATTCTTATAAATTTGACTCAGTTCTCTCTATATTTTAGAAATAAGGCCTTTATCAGTCACTGGCTGTAAAAAATGTTTCCCAGCTTTCTGTTTCCCTTCTAATCTTGGTTGTATTGGCTTTGTTTGTGCAAAAACTTTTCAATTTAATATAATCAAAATCATCCATTTTGTATTTCATAATGTTCTCTATCTCTTGTTTGGTCATAATTATTTCCTTTTCTATAAATCTAACAGGTAAACTATTCCTTCCTGTCCTAGTTCGCTTAAAGTATCAGCAAATGTCAGGCTTATTACTGCCTCCAAAAATGCTCCTGGATCTAGAATTTCCTTCCCTGTTTCATCTACCTATCCAAATCTTCTTCTCCTTCAAGGTTGACCACAGGTAGCATCTTCTCCAGGAGTCTTTCTCCAACTGCCTCAATCTGCAATGTGCTGGCAAATAGTTCATCTCTCTGGAAAGAAAAGACCAAAGGTGCAAGACATTTAAAAGGTTAATCTTCATTAGCATTTTCTCTGTCATTTTCTTAAACCTAGGCAATTAGTAAAACAATAAAACGAGCCCTGATCTGTAGCACTTGCCAGTTTCTGTGGTATAAATACACCGAACATTTTGCAACTGGTATTAGCTCACATCTGATCTCCTATAGCCTTTTCCTTGGCACGTAGTCACATACTGCTTTGTATTGGTATTTAGCAGTTTCATGTCTATATTTCCTGTCATCCCCATACAGAGAATTTTTCATATGTTATTAGAGCTAGAAGAAACCTCCAGGATCTCTATCTAGCCCAACCTCATCATTTTATTTTTAAATAGTATTTTTTCCAATTACATATCAAGACAATTTTCAACATTTATTTTTATATGAAATTTTGAGTTCCATATTTTCTCCCTCCCTTCTGCCTCCCTAAGATGATATGCAATTTGATGCAGATTATATATGTGCAATCAAGTAAAACAGATTTCCATATCAGTTGTGAAAGAAGAAACAAAACAAAAGGGAAAAAAAACCATAGAATGTGAAAAATAGTATGCTTTGATCTGCATTCAGACTCCATCAGTTCGTTCTCTGGATGTGGATAGCATTTTCCATCATGAGTCTTTTGGACTTGTCGTGGATCACTGTATGCTAGAAGAGCTAAGTCTATCATAACTGGTCATCATACAATGTTGCAGTTACTGTGTACAATGTTCTCCTGGTTCTGCTCATTTCACTTTGCATGTAATCTTCTCTAGATTTTTCTGAAATCCACCTGCTCCTCATTTCTTATAGCACAATAGTATTCCATTACATTCATGTACTACAACTTGTTCAGCCATTCCCTGATTAATGGGTATTCCCTCAGTTTCTAATTCTTTGTCACCACAAAATTAACTGCTATAAACATTTTTGTACATGGAGGTCCTTTTCTCTTTTTTATGATCTCTTTCAGATATAGACTCAGTAGTCAACCCCATCATTTTAAAGATTAGAGAATTATAAATACCTGAAGGTCAAGGTCTATGCATATCATAGAACTCATACAAAAAAAAAAAAAAGAATTCTTACTAATGACCAGCAAGTGGTCTTCCAACCCCTACTCTGAGGAAGAGGGACCCATCACCTCCAGGCAGTTTTTAAATAGCTCTAGTTATTCAGAAGTCTACATGGCCGCAAGCCTAGATTTGTCATTTTGAAATGTGTATCCACTGTGCCTGGTTTTGTCCTCTGAGATCAAACAGAGCAAATCTAATTTCTCCTCCAAATGCCAGCTCTTCAAATATTTGAAGACATCTATTATATCCTCCCTAAATTTTCTTTTTTCCTAAGGGCTAAACAGTCCCTTAGAATAAGCATCTTTTTTTAAAAAAAGAAGAGTTAACATATTTTTATTGATGGACATATATTTTTCTTTTTTGACCTCAATTTCCAATTATTCCATTCCTATCCAGAGACTTGTTGTTCATCGTTCATTCTTGAAGAAGACCAATAATGTATCATGACAGTGATGCCAACTTTCCAGTGAACTGGATTTAAGTGAGGCAGAGCTGTGGAAAGTCATAGCAGCCTCACTCTCTCCTCCAGTCATTGGAGTTCAGTGGCAAGACGTAAGTCAAGATGACTGGCGATGGCCCCACCCGGAGAGTAAATGTTATAAGAAAGAGTAAAAGAACAATTCAGCAAAACTCACCAACAAATCAACGTCTGTCAATGTCATCCATCATTCCCCACCTCTGCAAAGAAGGGAGGTAGCATATCTTTTATACTGAATCTCTCCGCATACAATACAGTACTACAGATGCAGACTTTGAATCTTCCGACTGACTGCTACTTTGACGCTTCATCATGGCATGGAGGTAACTGTAACTGAGTTTTGAAAAATGTGTCTAGTTACACCAAACAGGAAGTAAGGTGATGGACTCTATGATCTGTCATTCAAAGACTGGCCTAGATACATTTAGAGAAAGTCATTGCCAAAGCAACCCTCAAAGGCAGTCTTAATAAACGGTAGATGGATTAGGATCTGAATTGGTGGAATACTGACATCAGTGAAATCACAAACCTTTAAGATAATAAAGTATTGTTGAATGAACAAATGAGAAAACAGTAAAAGAAGTATATAAAACTAAATACAAGTGAATGACTTAAAATAGATTATGTTCCACTCCAAAAGTTTCTAAAATATGTTTTAGAAGAGAATTGGATAGGACCTAGAAATTACCCCTTGAATGTATTTCTAACTGTTGAGTGGAATTTAGGATTCATTTTCTCATTGAAACAAATGTAAAATTTGGTTGTCCACCAAAGCCCATTTAGCTCTTAACATAACTGAAATTTAAATACTCAAGTCCCCCTAAATCCTGAATCTCTTTGAGTCCTAAATTCCACTGAGCTCTGGAGAGAGGCAAGAAAACATTCAGCTGGACAGAGGCTGTTGAGGAGTGGGAATGAGAGGTGGCAGGAGTGATGGGTCATAGATTTAGAGCTAGAAGGGATCTTGAAATTTATCTAATCCAACCCCATTTTCCTGTTGAAGAAAGTGAGGCCCAGAGACATGAAGTGATTTGCTCTAAGTCACATAATTGTGGCAAAAAGCTTCCAGGGTCTGGGAAAGGGGAGTCAGGCTGAAACTCTGGATTTGGCAATTCTGGGGATGATCTAGAGGGAGCTGGACAAGGCTGGTAGCAGTGGCAACAACAGGTCACAACAGCCTGAAGGGAGAGCTCTGACAATGGGGAAGAATGGTATCCTTCCGTAGGTACATATCAGCTGTGAATATAAGTCATTCCATACCCACAGTCCCCCATCCAATAATGTTGCTGTTACTCAGTCATTTCAGCAATGCACAATGCTTCATGACCCTTTGGGGATTTTCTCAGCCAAAATACTGGAGTGGTTTGACATTTCTTTCTACAGTTCATTTTATAGATATCTACAGAGTGCCACAAAGTTTGCAAAGCATTTTATAGATATAATCCAATTTGATTCTCAAGTAGCCTTGTGAGTCTGCACACAAACTCAGTGTGTAGCTGTGTACTATGAAGTAATACATTTATCCACATTGTACAGATGAAGAAACAGACACAGAAAGGTTGCCCATGGTAACACAGCTAGTAAATGACAAAATTGGTATTTTAACCAAGGACCTTTGACTCCAAATCTAGCACTCTTCACCATACCAGCACTTTTAATTATTATTATCTATGAATAGTAGCTAGGTGGTACGGACCTGGAGTCAGGAAGACCTGAGTTCAAATCCAGCCATAGCACTTACTAGCTGTGTGACTCTGGGCAAATTGCTTCATCTCTATTTGCCTCAGTTTCCTCATCTGTAAAGTGGAGTTAATAATAACACCTACCTCCCAGGGTTGTTGGGAGAATCAAATGTGATAATGGTAAAGCACTTAGCACAGTGCCTGGCACATGGTAAGCCCTATATAAATGTTAGCTATGATGATTATCATTGGACCAAGCCCAAGCTCATGCTAGCAGTCAAGGACTTCTTAAATTCAAACAAACTCAGCGCAACACAAGGACACTGGTTACGCTTCTCTTACATGCCAGTACTGTGCCACATGGTGGATCTGTTTTCCTTCTTCAATTGTATTCTCACATTACTCTCCAAAACACATTCTTCTGCTCCATCTAACCACCCTCATTACTGCCCCATGACTACATCATGCTCAAAACTCTCCCCTAACTGGTTTGTCCGCTTTCCAGTCTTTCCCTGTTTGATGTTGGTCTTCCCCTTTCCCAAACTCCGTTGTCTTTATTTAACTAAGTAAAAAATTGGGGAGACTCACACCTGGACCCATGAACAGATATCTCGGCTCTTTCTGCTAAGACCTAACTCCCTCAGGTGCCTACAGGATCCCCCAAGTTGTTGGAGGGGATAAGACTCCCCTGCAAGGAAAAAGGATGTGGTGTGGCTAGAGAATAGATTTCCTTCCCAGAACCTGTACAGTCAACCTGACAGCCACTCTTAGTGAAGGGTGGGGGTCCACTTCCCCATGACCCTGACCAAATGACACACTCTTGGTTCTGGAACTCACTTGATCCAAGAATTCTTCGTTGCTTCTCTATGGCCACTTCTATGCTGTCAACCCTCAGCTTGGCTCAGAAATGTCATAGCATTTAGTCACTGCCTCTGTCCATTGCAAGTGGTCTAGACACATGATTTCCCTGTAGCCTATTAGAGGGGGGAAGTGGGGCCTATGAAGAATTCAGTTACTCTGGCTAACACTTATCTGTCCCCTTCCAGATTCATCATGACATGTGGCACATTTCAGCCTATGAATAATAACTCGTGCTTCTCTGGTGTTTTTATTGCTCTTTAATTATTTCCTGTGTAGTTTCTGTATCTCCAACAAGAATGTATAGAAAAAACTTCAAATTTCTATGTTGATCATTTTCTGCCCCCTTAAAAGCTAGCACCCCCAGACAAAACTCTGGCAACCCTATCATAGTTATAGCCATGTTAGAACTCAACCTTGGGCTGACTTTTGTTCTAGTACCCTGTCCATTATACCACATTCTAATATGGCAAATTGTAAATATATATGTATATATGTGTGTGTATACATACATATACATATATATGTATATATACATATATATGTGTGTGTATATATATATATATATATACATACATGTATGCAACATAGAGCACTGGATAGTATACAAGGTCTGAAGTCAGTCAGACCTAAGTTCAATTCTGACCTCAGACACTTACTAGCTGTGTGACCCTGGGCAAGTCACTTCACCCTCTTTGCATCAGTTTCCTCATCTATAAAATGAGCAGGAGAAGGAAATGGCAAACCATTCCAGTAACACTTCCAAGAAAACTCCAAATGAGGTCATGAAGAGTTGGACACAACTGAAAAACGAGTCTGTTTCTCAATTGTGAACTGCTGTAGGGCAGGAATGATGTTATACTTTTTTGGATACCTCACTGCCATGGCGTGCAAGTAAGAGAAAATCACTAAACATGTGCTGATACTTTTGCAAAATAATCCCTGTGCTCCAGGGAATAAAGCCATCTCATTCTTCCTTATCCTTCAATTTGACAAACATTTGTCTACTCAATGCCCTCACATGAACTAGATTATTCTAATACTGTATCTTTAGCTTCTTGCTTTCTTCAGATTCACATTTTCAAGCTTTTCCTGCACGTTACCCTCCTGTCTTGCCCCTAGGATGTAAGGATGATTGGGCATTGCCATATGCTACTTCACCTCAAAGACCACTTGGCTTTGCCTACCCATTTACAGTAAGAACTACAGGACCTTTCCATCCATCCCGAAGCTGAAATCTCTTATTTGTGTGGTCTCCCCAGTTAGAATGTGAGGTCTTTGAGAGCAGGGACTCTCACCTTTTAATTTGTTTTGCAAGTTGTTGTAGGAGCACTAAGGCTACACACACACGAGGCTAGTTTTTCCTTCAAAGGAAATTAGTTTGAGTCTTCAGTTCCCTATGCCAATTAAATCTTAAAACTGGTTTCAATACATCCGAAGGAAAAATTAGATTGGCATTAGCAGGGGCAGTGATTTACTCAGTGGCTTAAATCAATCCATCAACCCATAAGAGTCAGGAATTCCTCTAAACAGTAGACTATCTATTCTCGATGAATATCCTTTCCCTGCTATGGCTAAGCAAACTTCCTTTTATTAACGATTAGATAATTTCTGGATGTCTCTTTTCATTCTAATCCTAAACCCACTGCAGCAGAGTGGTCTGAGTCAGGTCCAGCCTAAAGCATCAGCAGCAGTGCTTGGCTTACTTCTCATCAAGATGATGACATGACTTGCAGTCGACTTTGCCACACAGGATAGGGAAGGGGTTAGATCTGTAGTTTCATTAGGGTAAGTCTGGGATGGAGAGACTGCCTTTAAATGGGGAATCTCTTTCAATGCAGTTTGGCATCTTCTATGTAACTTACGATTTGAGAGAGCCCAGAGAGGTCACCTAGTCTTAGTGTACCTCTGCTCATCCCTTGCCAACCACCCGTCCCCCTCCCCCCACCCCCCCGCAAGGAATTCCTACAATCTGTTTCCTCCACTCCTACTTATGTGTTGAGGTTTAGATATGGTGGAAGTTACAACTCTGTCCTTGGGTTCCATTACAAATTTAAGCTATTAACCCACCACCAGTTTCTCATGTAATAGGGAATCCTTCTACTATTTCCTAATGGATCCCCTCTCATTCCACACAGAAGCTTTTTCAACCTTTCTGTCTTCAAATCTCCCACACCACCACCTCCTTCCTTGCTAAGGACCTCACCTCCTTCTACTTTACGGAGAAAATTGAGGCAATTATTATGAGCTCCTTCTTTCTCAAGACTCTTTGACCCGTATGTCTCACTCTAGCCTCCTTTCCTCCAGGCTCTGATTATGGGGGTCTTTCTCTTTGACCTCCTACATATGTTCCTGACCACCCCCTCCTGCCTTCTCCAGCAGACTATTCCCTCAATCACTCTCTCGCTCCAATATTCAATCTCTTCCTTTTTACTGATTCCTTCTCTACTGTCTTCAAATGTCTCTGAAAAATCTGCACTAATCCCCACTGTCCCTCTCCTCCCTTTCTCAAACTCCTAGAAAGAACGGTTGATACTTATGGCTTCCATTTCTGAACCTCTCTTCATCCTTTTGCAATCTGGCTTCTAGCCTCATTATTCAACCGAAAATGCTTTTTCCAGGGTGACCAATGGCTCTATTAATTGCCAAGTCTGCTTTTATTTCAGTCCCCATCTACTGATCTTTTTGTTTCATTTGACAGTTGACCACCCTTTCCCCTTGGAGAGGTATATATCTCTACATATGTGTGTGTATGGGCACTTTCCCAGGTCTCTTTTTTGCTGGCCCCAATGCCTGCATTTTACCTTCTGTGAGTGTTCCCCAAGGTTGTGCTGGCCTCTCTTCTACGTACTCTCAGTGACCTCCACTGAGATGTTGGATTTATCATTTCTACACGGAGTATAGCGATGACTTTGTTTAGCTAGATTTCTTTGCAAGATTTCCAAAAATTGTTCTCACCCTCCACTGATTCTAATCAACCATTATCTTTCCTCACAAGATTTACAAGAGTTTACATACACACTGGCTTAGTGTTCCCTTTGGCTTTTATCTCTCAGTTTGGGAAGTAAGCTGAATGTTCCCTGACTAAAGGTGCTTTTTGGCTCCATTTGGTTTCCTTACTATGGTAATTAATTTATATTGGTTGAACTTGTGTATAAAACTAATTTAATCAGTGCTACCATTTTTGCTATAAACTATTCTCGAAATCAATTACTTGTTTTAATCATTCAGGATTGAGTGATTATTTCAATAGCAAGACATATCTTTTTCTCATAATTTTTAGCTTTTTGCTAATTCTGATCTTTGAAGAGGGGGTGGGGGGCAGCTAGGTGACAAAGTGGATAGGGCGTTGGACTAGAGTCAGGAAGACTTGTCTCCTTCAGTTCAAATCTGATCCTAAGATACTTACTAGTTAGGTGACCGTGGGCAGGTCACTTCACCCTATCTGCCTTAGTTTTTCATCTGTAAAATAAGCTGGAAAAAAGGATATGGCAAACCACTCAAATATCTTTTATTTCCTTTAAAAAAATTTTTCCCTTTCTTGGGGTTTTCTATTTTTGGTCTGTGTTTTCTTTTGCAATATGGCCAATATGTTTTGCATGACTGCACATGTACAACCCACATCAAATTGCTTGCCCTCTCAAGGTAGGGGGTAAGAAGGAGGAAGGGAACCTGGAGCCAAGCCATTGCTATTGCATGCAACTAAAAACAATAAAATATAAAAAATTTACATCAAAAATGTTTAACAAATTAATATACAACATAGACACTGCTAATTTGTAGTTTTCTTTTTTTATATTAATTTTATTTTCAGTGTTCTACAATCACTACCATATAACTTAGATTTTTTTCCCCTCTCTCCTCAAGACGGCACAGAATTTTATAAAGGTTCTACATATACATTTCTATTAAATACATTTTCATTATAGTCATGCTGTGCAGAAGAATTAAAATGAATGGAAGCAATCACATAACCAAAATAAAATACACACACACACACACACACACACAAAAGATCTGCTATATTCTGCGACTGAATTCCATAGTTCTTTCTCTGGATGTGGAAGGCATTTTGCCTTAAAAGACCATTGGGAATTTTTTTAAGTCCTTGCATTGCAATAAAGTTCCAAGTCCACCAGAAGAAACTCTTACACACTGTGGTCATTGCTGTGCACGTAGTTCTCCTGGTTCTGCTCCTTTCACTCAGTATCAGATCATATAAGTCTTTCCAGGCCTCTCTGGAGTCTTCCTGCTCATCATTTCTCACAGCACAAAAGTATTCCATTACATTCATATACCACACTTTATTCAGCCATTCCCCAATTGATGGGCATCCCCTTGATTCCCAGTTTTTGGTCACCACAGAGAGCTGCTATAAATATTTTTGTACATGTGAGACCCTTTCCCATCTTTATGATCTCTTGAGGATACAGTCCTAGAAGTGATATTGCTGGGTCAAAGGGTATGCATATTTTTGCAGCCCTAATTTGTAGTTTTCTAAGTCCACATGCAACTATCAAGGATCTATGTCTATTTAAATGATATCACTTTGCTATACTAGTCTGTATTACTAGACTGCCTTTCAATGACTACTGAATAGTGCTGTTGTGTTTCTATTTATTCAAGTGAATAAATCTATTTCTATTTATAAACAGACATTTATATATAAATTTATTGTTATTCATGCTTGAAGAGGACCAAAATGACATTACCACGTCAGGGTCAAGGTATACCCACTCCAATCTTTGCCAAGAAAAACCCAAATGAGACCCTCAAGAGTCAACCACGACTGAAATGACTGAACAATTAATTCTGACCTTTGCTTTAACAAACCAATGTTTCACTATACCCAGAGTTGACAGATGACTCTCATATCAATAATCAACCTTTCCCTGTCTGTTAAAAATAGAATTGAGTGGAGGGAGAAAAGATGTTACAGCACTCACCATATGTGAGATTCTCAATCAATTTCTCAAATAAGCATGATAAAACTGACACATATGCAGTCTGTAAGCTTTTGGCCTTATTCCTTTTTTCTGACCCTGGCTTTGCAAAATTTATTTCTCCTCACCTATTCCCACCTTTGCACTGACATCAAGTATCAAAGTGAATGTTGGCTTCGTGAAGGGAATTATGATTTTCCTATCAGTCAATATGATGTGTAACGAATATACTAATAATTTAGAATTCTCAAGAATTGTCTTTTCCAGCTTGTAAGTCAGAATGAACAGTGCAGCTTGCAATGATCAATCTCTTGGCAATGCTTTCATTCACTGCATTCTTGTGCAGTGAATGAATCAAAATGAATCAAAGACTGTAGAACCTTTCCCATCACAGAACTCTGGTCCCGTGACCCACCAAATAACGACTCCCAAAAACTAAAGCAATATTGCTCCCATAGGACTCCAGAACTGTTGGACCACTTCGTGGGCTTGTCATAGGAAACCACTCAAACCCTGGACATGATTGCTTGTAACCCACCTTCCTCCTTCCCGTCCCCATTCTGATTTACGTATATAATCTCTGTCTTCACTTGGGCAAGGTGAGATGGAATCCTGATCAGGAGAATTCCTGATTTGCAAATCTGCTCCTCATAATGAAACTCATTAATTAAATGGCTACCTGATTACTGGCCTACTGTTTTGTCATCAAGTTAGAAACTGGCTCAATAAAATCCTGTTAACAGCTTCTTTGGAGAGTTCTGCTAAATTCTTCGTAGGACTTTTCCAACTCTTTCACTGATTGTTGATGCATAAACTACAATTACTTACACAGTGATCCATTAGAAAATGCTTGCAATACTGTAATAGTAATTTAAATGGAAAGATCTTTCTCATTCATTAACAGGCCCCTATGATCTGCTTAAGTCAATCACTGGGAAGCCTGAGTCACATGGTGGGAGGAGCTTCCTGAACAGGAGTAATAGGAAGGGTAGAGCAGATCCAGGAGGAAGTGAGTGAGCAGGTCAGGTCAGAGGGAGAAGGCCTCCGGCCAGTGGACCTGGCAAGGCTCAGATTTGTGTTTGCTTGTGAGAAGGCCTTGGCTGAGGGCAGGTGTTTCGGAATGGCTTTGTCCCCTACAGTGATGTTTATTAACTTCCTGGTCACGACAGATCTGGTTTTCTGGTGTTGGGATTTGGCTTTCTGGTGTCTAAATAAATGTTTTTATTCTGCCTTCTATATGGAGAGTCTGTCATACTCTGCGACTGAGAATTACACCGGCATATTCAGTCACCACCAGTACTGCGAGTACCGCCTTGGCGATACAAATACAATAAACCAAAAATTCTTTGAAGTATTTGTTGCCTTTGAGCATATGATAAAAATCAACCCTTGTCAACACCTGTTTGGTTTTCTAAGGAACAGGAAGTCATCCTTCCGCTTAGCTACAACTTCCTTTCTTTTGGTTTTATTTACCGTGAAAAAACCACGATTGATATAATTTTGCTCTTCCAGCAGGATTTTGGTAATTGGTGACAAGTAGGGAATAAACATCCAAGCTTGTAGATTATCTAATCGTGGGCTTCTAAGCATTTACTGTTTCCTTTTCTTATATTCCCCACATTGTCACTGAAGAAGTAGAAGACGGCAGACAGGAGTGAGCACCATTTTGCATTTTTTGTTTCATGGGTTGCCATGGCCACATGTTTTTTTAACCAAATGATCTATTAGTGATGAGCCTTGAGTACTTGAGTACTAGGCTGGTCCTTGGAAGTAGCCTCAGTCTGTTGGGAGGGCAATACCTGAATCTCTTCTACCATGGTAGAGCATAGCAGAGCTTCCTCTTAGAAGAGCTTTCTAGCTTTAGGTCTGATCCTAAAACACATTTAGGATGAGAAAATTAAGGTATTGCTTGAGAAAGTAAAAGTAAAGAGAAAAAAGGAGAAAGCATCCACTTTATTTTACAAAAATTGTCCTAAGCATTTACAACAAGAGTGAAAACATGATAATTTTTAGTGATGCGCTTTTCTAGCCCCTCTGAAGTAACTTCCAATGCTAACATTTTTATATATAAAACAGGAGGGAGGGAGAAACCCAGTTAATACGAAGTTCATGTCTTCAATGAACAACAAAGAACAAACAGGTCTTTCAGATTCACTTTCAAGTCGTCTATCTCTGTGACCCCATTTTGGGTTTTTCTTGTTAAAGATACTGGAGTGGTATGGCATTTCCTTCTCTGGCTTGCCCAGGGTCACACAGCTATTAAACATCTGAGGTCCAATCTGAACTCAGGAAGATGAGTCTTCCTGACTCCAGGCCTGGCCCTCTATCCACTCTGTACCTAGCTGCCCCAATTTTCACTGGAATCTGAAGAAAAAAACTTAAATTCTGAACAACTTTATTAATAAACATGATTCAAGAAATACTTTTCTATAATAACTTGCAAAGGACTGCCATAATTTTTAGTAAAAGTACAAAAAAATTCAAATGTTAAATTTTACAACATCTTTTCTAAAAATAATAATAACAACCAAAAATAACCACAGATGTACATATTTAGTGAAATCTGCATTATGGTGCCATTAGAAAATTAATGGAATTATACACAATAGAAAATTAAGACTGACTCTCATATCCCAATGGATCAAGTCCCTGATCTAAAAGCATTAATGATGATTCTCTCAGCTTCTGTAACAACTTCCTTAATTCTTCTTTAGAAAATACCTGATGAGAAACAGATACAAATTAGAAAATTGGCCTTAAAAAAAAAACCCCACCACAATTCACAAACTCATTGTTTGTGGCATATATTTTCATGGATTTAAACTTTAAAGGAAAAAAAGCTATTTTGGAGTTCTTGCTTTACAGAATTCAAGATAGTTCTGCTCTAGAAGAGATTCTAAATTTGGGGAAAGCATCCCCAGATCCAAAGCTAGAAAAATACTTTGTAAAAATCTACAAGTTCATTATGAAACAGAAAATTTTTTTTTAAAGGAACTTGTTTTCAACAATCACAAAGTGATATGACATTTTATATTAGCTCCTGACAAAGTGGAAAAATATTCAATGACCTTGTTCAATTTCCCTCCTTGAGTATTTCCCCCACAACTCACCGTGTAAAGCTTGTGGCGCTCTGAAGACACCATATCAGCAAGCTGCAGGCACTCCTGGTACTGGCCTGTGCTGTGCAAAATTGTGTGAAGCAGGAAGCACATCATTGGCAGGCAAAGCCTCCTCAGCAAAACCATCTGATGGGCCCTTTCATGGTCTTCTTCAGCATCCTCCACCCACAAAACGAAAGCAGGGATCAACTTAGACTGGGCACTACTCCGACAGACTTAGTGTGCTCCATTAGTGAAATGGAGATGACTGGGGCAGAGCCCACTTGGGATGGGCAGGGCTCAGCTTGGGGCCCTGCCTCCGCTTGGGGCCCTGCCTCCGCTATCCTGGGTGATCTCAGGAAACCACTCAGTCTTGGGACAGCTCCATTTCCTCATTTGTAAAATGAGTCAGATCTGATTTCCAAAGTTTTTTTATAGGTCTATAATGTGTGAGAAAAACCCAATGGTTCCCAATAGTTGAACCACCTCTCATATTCAAAGAGGTTTCTGGGAATGAAACTAGGAAAGATATTTTCTCTTTGACACCACTATCCAAGCAGCCGCCAGGTCCTGTTGTTTCCTAACTTCTATCCCATCTTCCCATTCCCTCTTCTGTTGTCCTCGGCTAGCTCACTATAAACTGGTTTTCCTGGCTTCAGTCCCGCGCTTCTCTGCTTTACCCTACACACTTGTTACTTTGATCATGTCACCCTTTGGCTCAGAAAACATAAATAGCTCGCTATTCCTTTTGAATGAGAATTCTTCAGCTCAGTTCTTCAGAGACATAGTACATACTCTGGTGTGAAAATCAAGACCCTTCACAATCTGATTCTGTCCTTTCTAGCCTTCTCTCCCATGGCCTTCTCTGCACAGAGCCTGTACCTGGGGGGCTCCTTGCATCTTCTCAATTCTGTCTGTCCTCTCCTGCCCTCCCCATCTTCCACCTTGCTCCACTCCCACCCCTCTGTTAAGATGTGACTCAAATGTTATCTCTTGATAAGGAAATCTACCTTCTGCCTTCTCTGTGGTGTGTGTGGGGAGAGAGGACACTATAAGTGGGGAGGAATCTTGTAGTAGCTGCTGGACATGGTTGCTGCATAGGATGGTTTTGTTTAAATGTGTTTAATACTAGGATGGGTTCAGTGACCAGGACAGTGAAGGGCAAAGTGAGGGAATTCACGAGGTCCTTCTCTTCCATGACCAAAGTACCTTGTATTTTATAATCTCTATGAGGTGAGGGATTGGTTATCACCTTTGTACTCCTCACAGAATTAACCCCCAAGCACAAAGCAAGAGGCACTTGAGACCCATGTCTTGGACAGGATCAAGCTCTGTTATACACTCACTGGAAGTCTTCTAGGATGTCGCCTCCATTTCTTTGCCTGCCTTTTTCAATGTAGGTTCCTACTCCCATCACCCTACTGAACTTTCTCTTCCCACCGTTACCAATGAGCTCTGAATGGCTCAATCCAATGGTTTTTTTCAGTCTTTCTCCTCCCCTGACTTTTTGGTAGCTTCTGACATTGCTGCCCACCCCTTCCTTCTGGACATTTGTGTCTCTTTGCACTTTTGTGAGATTTTTCCTGGTTCTCCTACCTGCCTGACTGCTCTGTCAGGTTTCTCTGCTGGATCTCCCATCAAGTTCTACCCATTAAGCATGGATATCCTTCCAAGCCCTGTTGTGATCTCAGCCAACTACAGAATCCATTATCATCTCAAGGCAGATGACTCGTAAACTGTTCTCTCCAGTCAGCATCTCCAACTGCCCACGAATCTCTAACTGTTCCAGTTGGATGTCCTTCTGGAACCTCAGACTCAATATGTCCAACATGGAATTCATCTTCCCCCAATCTGATCCTTCCTTCCAATTTCTCTACTGTTGTGATAGCATTAGCATCCACCCAAGTAGCCAGGCTCAAAACTTTAGAATCTACTTTCACCATTTCCTCTCATGAATTCAAGCAATTGGCAAATCCTATTGATTTTACCTCTACAACATTCTTTGCATGTACCCCATTTTCTTTACTCATATAGCCAAGAGCCTGGTTCAGGTCTTTCTCTTGACAACTGTAATTACTGGTTTCCCTTTGTCTGGTCCATTCTTTACAGAACTTTAAAAATAACTTTCTTACTGTACATGTCATGCTCTTGCTCAAAAATCTTCAGTAGGTCTTAATAACTTATAAAGTATAACTTCCTCGTACTTGGAATTTAAGGTTCCTGATAATCTGACTTCAACCTACTTTCCTATCCTTATTTCCCACTATTTTCCAAAGACTCTGTACTCCAGAAACTGCCAGCTCTTAGCTGAACTCCATCTGCTACCTCCTGCCTGTCTCTATTGTGCTGGGTATGCCCCAGGCCTGGGCACACTCCTCTTCTCCTTCCCATTTATCAAAGTTGTTTAGGCCTTATCTCAGGGGCCAGCTCTTTCACAAAGCCTCTCTGACAGCTGAAAAAGTTCTCTTCTTCCTCACACTTTCCTGTAGCACTCTGTTAGAATCTCTCCTTTACCTCACCATGTTTGTGTTTTGTTGTTTTTTTTTTAAATTTGTGTGTACATATTTTATCACTCCCAATAAAATTTAAACTCCACGAAGCAAAGATTACGTTATTTTTCACTTTTGTAACCCACAGGAATACCAAAGGATGCTGCACATGGTAGATGCGTGATAAATGTTTGTTGGACTAAAATGAGTTGCCACCATGACTCCCAATCAGTTCCCTTGGATGACCAAGGCCCTTTGGAAAAGCCTGTCTCTGTATGCAACGCATTAATGCTTAGGTCTAGTCACCTTGTGTTTAGTTCCCCAAATAAGCACAGGCAATGTGTCTTAAAGTACAGTTTATGTGATAGTTTCTAGTTCACAGAACCTTGGAGATGGAAGGAACTCAGAGGCCATCTATTTGAACTCCCTGAAGCAACACCAGCAACAAGGAACCATCAGCTTCTCGTTGAGCATCTCCCCTGGTTCTCACTACCTTAGGAGAAGCTACTGTCCCACCTTGGGAGAGCTTTAATTAGTGAACTCCTCTTTACATTAAGTCAAAAACCTGTCTCTGTTAACTGACACTCATTAGTGCTTTCTCATAGGATTATAAAATTTTAGCTTCTGGCCATCAAATTTTACCGTCCTTTGGAGAGAAGGAAAGGGAGAGGATGAGCTGAGTTACCCAACTGGCTGGGTCCCCATTCAGTCAACTCTGACAACTCACAGGTTGTGTGTGTCCTTGCTTTTGAAGAGGACCATGACATCAGGGAAATGATGACATGACTCGCAGCTGACTTTGATTTGAGTGAGAGAGGGCTGTGCAAGGTCACCAGCCTCACCTTCTCCTCCAGAGTCATCTGGGTACAATGGCCAGATATTCATCAGGATGACTAGAGATGGCCAGAAGCTGTCTGGTTAACTTTGCGTATACTAGCAAGATTCCCTCCATCCTTCTTTCCTTCCTATCTCTCTCTTTCTTTTTCCCTCCTCAAAGATCAAACCTTAAACCCATCTCACTCTAGAGCTCCTAAATTGGACCATAATAGGTCACTGTCCAAGCTCCATTTAATGGCTATATTTTGGGCCCTCCATGCTCAGAGTGAATGTCAATAGTAACTGTTTCTCTTTTTCCCAGCAACCTTGAGGTTCTTCCCCCTCCCAGTTTGATTTTTTTTTTTTTTAAATTAAAGACTCACTTGACTCACTTCTTAGAGGCCCATTCACTGAATGGGCATTATTACCTAATTCAAAGTGAGAATCTGAAAAGGTCTTAGCCTGAAAGGGCCAGGGTCTTCCACTGCATCCTGCGCCATCTCTAGTCATCCTGATGAATATCTAGTCACTGGATCCAGATGGCCCAGAAGTGAGGCTAGTGACCTGCACAGCGCCCCCTCACTCAAAACAAAGTCAAGTGCAAGTCTTGCCAACATGATAAAATTTTAGAGTTGGAAGGGATGTTAGATAGAGATACACCATTTTACATAATAAAGGAATGAGACTCATAGAGGATACTATATGGACAAAGATCCTTCCTAGCTGAGAACACAACTCAGACTCTTCAGATAATACTATAATGTATTCAAAAAGCCTCAGCAATGTGCAGCTCTGTACCTGAGGCTCCTGTTCCAACATCCTCCCCAGGCAGGATGCTTGCCTCCCAGCTCACTCACGGGGTCATCTGGCCTCTGCTGGAACACTTCAAGGTATGGGGCGCTAACAATGTCTATTAAGGCAGCTATTACTGTGTCAGAGCTTTTCCTCAGACTGAGCCCAAAATCTGCCTTTCTATAAGTCTATAGAGATAAGAACTCTAACCTTGTCAGTTAAGTAATTCATAATTTCAGTTTAAGGCCAAGCAATGGGATTTACTCACTTAAGAATAAACAGGTTGTGAAAGATTAATCTTCCCGCCAAGAGACAGAAATGTGTGTAGTTTTGTTTATGGACTATCTATACAACTTACCTCTCTGACGTCTACCATCCACCCTCCATCAACAAACAGTAATACATTGTACATTTTCTCTTTTACTTCAGCAGTTAGGGCATCCAAATGACCTTTCCATATGCCATAGTCCATCTGCAGAAGAAATATGGTGCATGCTTAAAATCAAGGCATGAATTATTTGTAGAATCCAGAGCAAGATGTGGTTTTGAGACAATAATTCAAAAAAAACATGTAACTCAGTCATCAACTGTGATAACAGTCAATATCAACAACTTGAGGATTAAATGAATTCTCTGAATTCTAACTTTATTAAAGAATGCTAACTACCAGCTGAAGAATTTTTTCCATTCTGAAATTAGAATTCCAATAAATAAACTGGGAAAAAAATTAAGGAAATAGTAGGACAATTAACAAAATGATCAGAGTATTCCTATTAGCCTGTTCCAATGGGTGCACACCTGTAGAAAATATAACCTTTTAAAAAAGGACGTAGTTAAATTTAATCAGAAAATTGTAATTCATCACAAAAACACAAGCTCACACCCACACTGAACTTACTTCATATTTCTTTTCTTTGTGCTCATGAGCTACTTTCTCTGTGAAGGAAGCTTGAGGTATCAAAGTAGGTTTATGTGGAGCTGAATTCATGTGCTTGAACCACTCATTAAAGGTTTCATGAGCTTCCTGAAAGTAAAGAAAAGGCTTTCAGAAGCTTTAACTGTCATTGGTTTTGAGCGTTAGCAATTTTGGCACATTCTTGCAAGGCTCAAGTTAAAAAATGGCTCATTAGTTGTAATACTAAAGAATTGCTTTGACAAATGTCTTGGCAATGATTATCATCAAAGATATTTAGGTAGTGTTTTCTGGATGCTATTATTTTTCTAGGAATACTAAACACTGAAAATCTGAAATCTATTGCTGCTCAACTTTTCTGGCCAAAACACAAACAGCAAGCTAAGATTAACATAAAATCATGCAGTCTTCTCAACACTCTCGGCTCCTTTTTAATCCAAGTAGGGGACTTAGTTTCTATTTCGAAGAAATGAACTTTAAGTAAAGACTAGAATGATTATGCCTTCCTTGGTCATCATTTGGTCCCTTGTATCTTTTATACATTCATTACAGCCTATGCTGTACAAATTATCTGCATATCATATCCCCAAATGAGACTGTGCTTCTTTTAACCTTTTTGTCTCCCAGAACCTGAAGCATAGGGTTCTGCACACAGCAGTCACTGAATAAATGTTTTCTGAGTTTCACTGGACACCAAGTTCTGGTTTTCACCACACCTCCTAAGACGGTATCATGTTGATTAGGTCATGGTCATGAGGTCAATCCCCAGATGGGCTGGACCCATGGCCAAAGGCTGCACTCCCTAATTCGAATTACAGAAACACTGGCTTGGTCACAAGGGCATGCATGAGTCTACTGTCACTCCCATCACTCCTGGAAAACTGCTGAGGTGAGTCACTAGTGTCATGCCTAGGGAAGGACAGGATTTTGGGGGCGAAGGGTGGGGTTTCCTTCAAATTCTCACCAAATAAGCTCGAATACATAAATGTTCTCTGATAGCATTGTCATCTTCTGCTGGAAGTGGACTTTCCATCCCTTGTTCTTCCCATTGATTGTAAATTTCTGCTATTGAATCCTGGGGAATTTTCACAAACACTTCTTTGGCAGCTTCGTGTTTTTTAGATGCTACATACAGAACAAAGGTGCAGAGCATTTCAGTATTTATTCAGTCTTTTCAGTACAAAAGCTTACTCATAAGTTAAGGCTGCAAGAATCAGTTCATGCAGGCAATTTTTTTTTCTAACAGGAATAAATGAAATCTACTTTTGTTTTAGGTTCCAGAAAATGTATATTAAAGTTCCTGGTGAACTCTTAATTTTTTTTTTTAACATGACTGTCATGCATCCCTGTAATGAATAAGCAAACAAGCAAAAAAAATCACAATTGCCATGTCTGAAAACGAATGTTTACGACCTTGCTGCTTAGAGGGGGAGGCCACTGACCAGCTGAAATCACTACTGATGATTTTTATTTTTCTTAAGAAATAAAGTATTAATTTCAATAAAGTCATTAAATGGAGTTAACATTAAACACTTAGGAACAGATCTGCCTAGCTGCCTGCATAGAAAACCCTATGTTGTTAAAAGCAATTATAAATAAGTTACTGCCAGGAACAATCAACTAAACAGTCTTTTCAAAAGTAGTTTGTGGGAGTCTAATAATTTTCAGATTGCTCTCAATATAAAATTATAAATTATTAAGGAAACACTTCCAAAATTCTGGGTTTAAATGGCGATTAGTATATAAATTTAGTATATAAAGAGATATACTTAATTTCATTTTCATTTTAGTTTAGGGAACATTATCTTGAAAAGAAGCTTAGAGACTGATGATCCATCAGTATGAAGTACAAAAAACCACAAAACCTACCCAAGAACTTTCTCATGATAGCATTGCCTTGCTTGAGTGCCTCAGCCCTTTGTGCAGGATCAAATACCAACCAGTCAATCACATCAATCTTTAAGCGGTCCTCCTTAATAAGAAAGAAAAAGGCAGTGATTCAGTCTAAAGTTCAAAAAGGTAAAGCATTCCACGTTTTGGGTCATACACTCAAAGTACATTTTAAAAGTCGGGAAATTAGCCTCCAGTTATATTTATTTCATGGCCTCAATAACTGACCCTCCTATTTCCCCCCAGACTCTAAAAGTTCGCCAGGGTCCCATCCTCCTTTGAGATTCAACAGCTGTCTATTAAACTAGAAATCTGGAAACACAGATTCTTTTACAGTTTTGTCCCCTAGTGTGTACGTGGCCCCTCCTTTCTAAATCAGCTTGGTGGCACTACCGTGGTGTTGCTGATTATTTTCTCAATATAAAAATGATATTTTCTAGTTTCATCATAAAAGAGTATGAAGAGTAAGAATTAATTGTTTTTAGTGATTGTAATGACCTGGGGAAGAAGTATCACTTGTATTTAAGAATCAATCCATCAGGACAATGCTCTACATCTTTAAGAGAAGCTTTGGCACCTCTTACATGGCCAAGGGGGGTTGAAAACCAAAACTCTATTTGTTTAGTCAACAGATATTTGTAAATTACTTTTCCCAATGGGATGGTCTACTGGCATTACCATTCAACACATGCAAAACACGTCATCACCTTCCTTCGACGCCTCTTCCTCCCCCCGACTTCCCTACTGATGCATGAGCGTTCCAAAACCTTGGCTGTTCACTACCCAGCAAATCACATGCCAATTCTTGTTCAATTTACCTCCACAACATTGTATACATAGACCCCTTGTCTCTACTCATACAACAAGCTATTTCAGGCCAGGTTCCCATTACTTTGCGGAACTCTGATGGTTGCTCAATTGCCCTTTCTCGAGTCTGTCAAAGCAAATTTCCTAAGATACCATCAATCAAACTTGAGCTGAGCTTCAAAGGAAACCAGGACATATTAGGAGGTGAAGGGTATTCAGTGTGGGCATGGGGGCAGCTGGCACAAAAGCAGACACAGGAGGAGTGTTATGTGGAAGAACAGCAAGACCACTTTGGTTGGACTGAGAAGTGGATGAAAGGGAGTAATGCATGAGGCTGGAAAGGTTGGTTTTAGCTGGGATGTGAAACACCAGCTAAGGTAGTCTGGATCTGGGACTGTCTTCAATGGCTTTTAACTGCCTACAGGAGAAAGCACAAAGTCCTTAGTTTGCCATTTAAAATCCTTGACAGTCAATCCAAGTACTGTGCTAGCCTTATTAATTTGAATCCTCATACACTGTCTATTCCAGACTATCACCTCTTAGTTGAACTCAATCTGGCTAATTCACTGAAACTAGATCCACAAAGTAACCACAAAAGACTTATGTGCCAGAAAGGTTTTGACCTATAGGTCACATAAGTTGCTGCAAGGTTTCTGCAAATCCACATGTGCACCAAGTACTGTCATCTTCTCTTTACACAGCTGCACAATAAAATGTGTAGCGTGAATAATGTCTTTTTTTCAAATGTTGCTACTGATATAAATAATAAAAAATCACTTATAAGTGCTACAGAATTCAAAATACTCTTTAGTTATATTATATATTTCTTCAATCAGTGGATACTAGAATTAGAACAATACTCACACTGGAGAAAAGATTTGAAAATTTATGAAAGTTTTCAATGTTAAAAAAGGGGTTCACATACTTGAAAAGGTTGGGGACAACTGTAGCATTTCTGTGGTTTTTACACCTAGAGTTACCTCTGTAGTGACAGTATCTAGGGAAGGTGCCATATCATGATGACTAAAATCGCCGGTATCTTTCTTTCGAATGTTCTCAACTACAGTTTTTGTTATTGTTGCAACATCCAGACCTAGAGAATAAAAAAAATGTTTATGGCCAAGTCAGGATCAGAAAAAGGTTTTATAGAATCTGCATACTGCTGTCTTGTAAAATTAAGTAGAACAAGGTGAATACAAATTCCCACCAACACTAATCACTGGCAGGCTCCAGGATCATCTGTCACAGCACTACTTAACAACTCTGGTTCAGAGGTGATAAAAGTAAATGATAGACTCTAACAATGTTAAATACTTTCATAGTAGTCTCAAAACACACACCTGAGGAACAGATAAGAATTCCTCACAAAAGGAACATTTTATAAGTTTTGTCATTAGTGAGACAGATGTTACAACCAAGCAGGGTACTAAATGATCTATTGGCTACTTCTAAGAAAAATGGGCAACCTTCCTCACCTGCTTCTTTAGCCAGCTCCAAACAGTGATGACGCTGTTCAAATTCTGTAACACCTTCCAAAAATGTTGCATATTGAGCAACGGCTAGATCTTGAGGTAAATGGCAAGTATAAAATGCTATGAGGCTGATATGTTTCTCGTATGTTAACATCTGCAAAAAAGAAAAATACTCATACCATAGAAATAAACAGAGTAAACTTACATTAAACCAAACTTACATTAAAATGGTAAACAGTCATTGACTTTGAACTTTAAAATGTATTTAATGATAATTAAATTATCTCCCCCGGTCCACGGGCATTACTTTGGTGACTTTTCTATCTAAAATAAGCTAATTTGATTTTCATTTAATTTGATTTTCACTAAATCAAGTTTCAAATGTGAGATTCTTGCCATTTACCTGAATGTAGGCCTTTAAAACTTCCACAGACACTTCTTCCTTCATGGAAAAAAAAACCAAACCATACATTTTCAGTGATAAACACAGAGATCAGCTCATATACCCCAGCAATATAGTAGAAATTCTATGAGAGAACAAAGATCCTGAGATTCTATACATGGATGCTAACATATAAACTAAAAAAAATATGAAAAATAATTGAAGTACCATACCATTAGCTGTTTAAGTCACTGGCTTTACTGATCTAATCATTGCAGTTGAACTCAAATTTACTTTGGTCAGAACTGAGGTCAGGGCTTGGAAGCTAACTCTTCTCTGTTGTGACACGTGCAGACGTCCTTTGCAAACCTGTCACTGCTGATGGATAAACCTCTAAGCGTGTCCTCCTGATGACCCACTGCAAGAACTATGATAACTGTTTCTCTCCCCTCTCTTCCAAACACTCCAAAGAGCAGATAGCAGAGCCTTCTGACTTCACTGAAATGATTCGGGCATGTCTGTCAGGTGTGACCTCCCTCAAGTCCCCTCCTCCATTTCTCTAAACTTCCCCAGATCACTCTACTGCCTTACCTCCAAACTCAGGGCTAATCCCTCAAATTCTCTCCAGTATCCTATTCTCTCTCATTTCCTGCAGGACCCCAATGATCAGGTGTCTCTCATTCCAATGGCTTTTTGCTACCTAACTACAAATAAGCTCAGGTCTCACCAATTCTAAACAAGTTTTCAACAATTCAACTTTATTCAGCCACTGTCAGCTACCTGGCAAGCCTGCTACTCCCTGCCAGCTTCATGCCTGAACTTCCTGATTACCCCACTCTTTCCTCTACACCCACTGCAAAACAGTCTGTACCCTAGCCCTTGCTGCTTAAAGGCCAATGACATTCTAGCTACTAAATCGGGGTTCGGCCTCCTTGAACCATGACCAGCATTTGATACTGCTGACCACTCTACTTCACTTCAAAACATTATTACACTTTTCTGGAGGCCTGCATGTCCCACTGACCCCTCACATTCAACATGTGCAAAACTCAATTCACCAGGTATGGCAGAAAGAACACTGAACCTAGAAGCTAGAGTCACAGGACCTGACTTAGGTACCATCCTCTGCACTTACAAGCGGGCAAATCACTGGTACACTCCGGGCTTCAGTTTCCTCATCTATAAAATGAGAGGATTAGCCTAGGTGGCCTTGAAGGTCCAGCTACAAATTTACAACCCTATGACTTCACCCTCCTAAAAGCACTTCTTCTTAGTTAATTATTTCTGTCTGTGGCTGCACTCTTCCTTGGTTTCATGTTTGACCTTCCTCCAAACCTCACCTGGCAAAGTCTATCTTGCAGGCTCTCCAGCTCTCACCCCTTGTTCTCCATTTCCACCTTTGAACAGGCTCCCCTTTGGCTAGGTCTTTCCACCCTAATCTGTCTTCACGTCATAGCTGCCAAGATGTTTTACTCACAGATACGGTCATGTGACTCCTCCGCTCAAAGTCACCAAGGGCTTCTGCCTGAGGACAGTGCACACTCCTCTGCCTGGCATTTACAGGTCTCACTGATCTGGTGCCCTCCTATCTTGCCAGCCTCTTCTGTGACTTTTCCGGCTCTTGTTAAACAGCATTATCTGCTCTGTGATCATGCCTTCTATTTTCCCAGTTCAGTGCCCTTGCTTAGGCTGGTCTTGATGCCTGAAATGTCATCTCTCTTCCACATTTTGTCTAGTCAATTCTGACCCATCTTTTAGATGCCACTTCAAATGAGGTTTCTTTCCTGTAACTTTATATGTAAAGTACTTTGAAGTACTGCCTATCACTATTACATTAGCATTCCCCCTAGACATATACAGAGCTGTGCTTTTTCACTTCTGTAAAGGAGCTTATTATGCAATTATCATGAGGGTCCACACCTCCATGAAGGCAGTGACTATTTCTTACCTAACTTTGTACCTTTTCTAGTGCCCAACACACTGCTCTACACTCAGTAAACACAACACACTTTTCTTGAATGAATATGAAAGACTAGCCATTTTTGTTTACTTTGGTCTGTATTCCCAGAGTGCGGAAAAACAAAATGAGATGGGTCATGAAGCGGAGAAGGTGTCCTGGTAGAACGTTCCTTCCTTTGGAAAGCCATTTATTAAATTCATCCATCAAACCTATAACAAATTAACCAAATATTCAACATTAGTGATAAAACCAAGTCAAAGGATAGTTGCCACCAAGAAATATTTGATGCTGTCTCCTGACTGCTTCAATAATTTGCCTGTACAATTAATACTTTGTTAATCTTTTGAAATGTTACTAAACATATGTTTTAACTCTTTAAAATCAGATTTCACACAGCTGTATGTTTTTCTGTACCCTTTGGGATATAGAAGTGTTGAAGAACCAATACTGGGAATCCACTGGTTGATTTTACAAAATTTAAATAATTTGTTGAAGAGTCCTTCATACATTTTTCCACTCACTCTTAATAAAGAATATCATGAAAAATACCATGAGAAAATCACTCAAACAAAATAAGACGAAGAAAAACTTACCATCAATGTCGCCCAAGATAAGGAATTTCTGAATTATATGGTAGTGTTCTTGATTCTCTTCTAAAACTCTCTGAAAAATAATTGACATTTTCCATAAACCATTCACTCTTCTAGAATGTCTATGCAGCAGTGTATATTCACTGACTTCTGAAAGAACTTAGCTTAAAAGGAAGTTGAATGACAAGGTTCATCAGAGGATGAAAAAACTGAAAATCAGAGGATTGTTAAAACATGGAATATGTAAAATTCATAAATTCAGTTAAAAAAGACCCCACACAATGGACCCACCTCAAATTTTAAAGCAAATTTCTAGAACTGACATTTGGATTAAACTATAGTTTTTTCTGTGGTAGTGGTAGAGTGGATACAGTGCTAACTTAACTTGAGAGTCAATATCAGAGCTCAAATCATGCCTCAGACCCTAAATGTATGACCCTTGCACAAATCACCTGACCTTTCAGCCTCAGTTTCCTTATTTGTAAAATAGGAAATCAAATGAAATTGTATTTCTATAAAGCATTTCTGCATACTTTCAAGTATAGTATAAATACTAGTGATTATTTTAGGACCTATGATTAATCTTTAGGACGAAGATTCTTTTCAAGCACTTCCCATTATTTATCTTAAGAGTTCAATGGGAACAGTTGACTTGTTACATTCAGAACATCTATTTGGATATGAACTATATTTAGTAAAGGCATAGGATAAAGATTAATTACATCTCCACTAAATCTAGACTGGAGAGCTGTGAAATGCCTTTGCTTTTCAAAGTAATGACATGAAAAGGAGGATGGGACAAAAACTGAGCTTCTAATTTCTACCCTTCACCAAAGCACCTATCAGCATTAGCTTTTATCTATTTTTTATCTCAAGGTATCGTCTAAGAACATCCAATTTAAATATTTACCTTTTTATCTGTGGCTTGGAGCTCTTCAAAAACTTTTTCTAAAGTCCAACTTTGAAAGAAAGAAAAACAGGGACAGGGAGAAAATGTTAATAATCTTGAGGAAGACCATAAGACACACTTTAGCAAACAAAATTTACTGCTGCCTCTGACTCACTTTGCTTCCAGATATTCTCGAGGCAGTTCTTCAGTTTCATCTAATGACACAACTGAGGTCCGAACTTCCTGTTCCACCAAACTGTCCACCATCACTCTAAAGTAGGCCCACACTGTATCTTCCCAGGTTTCACAGACTGGAAGAAGCTTTTCCCCCCATCAAAAAGAAAACAATTACAAATACACAAAAAAAAGTCATCTGGAATATAATTTGCCTAAAAGTAAAACTGACACCAAAAATGTGATTTTTATCCAAATGTCATGGAAAATCTAGTTTTTTGTATTATAAACATCTTCTAAAGGGTTTGCAATGTGGTTTGCAATGCTAAGAAATCTTCCATACTGATTTCACAACAGAATAATCTTTACATATCATTTCAAATAGCTATTTTAACACCCCCCAAGACAGGAGAAAATCCCATCAAAGTCTACTTTAAACAGGCACCATGCATTTGATTTTCTGAATAATAATAATAATAATACTGGGATAGTATGTATGGCTAAAAACGCTTATTAGTAATAACAGTAAAATCTGGTATTAATCTCTAGGTATAAATTCAAAGGGTGGAACTGCTAATTACATGTCTTTCATAAGGTAACCAGGAAGGCACTGGGGCATCTTATTTTCCTTATGAGTCTATTCCTTACTATCCCTTATTTTTCTATTCACTGATAAAATGGCTTAAGTTTGTTAGATGAATTATGTACAGATTACTGTAGAATCTTATGTTTCCAATTTTGATCAATAGAAATATATTACAAATTAATATACAAAAAGGCTTACATACTTGTTTGAGATTCCCACTTAAGGCAGCATAGATTGCTCTCTCATATCTATTAAACAGCTCCTAAAACACCACGGGCAAAAACAAATTCAAATGATTCAATTTCTCCTAATTTGTTCCCTTAAGATCAAACCAGAATTTTATATATTTTTCTATACTGATCTTTACTCATTTAATAGTTTCCAAATAGCATATCTACCAGAGTAATTGTCTGGTGGAAAACCAACACTGGAAATTCAAGTAAACATAACATCTAAATTTTAAAGTGAGGTAGTGATTTGTGAATAGTGAATGATATCACTGTCTATTCAGATGATCACTCAGACATCTGTACACAAGGTTATTAACATTCAAACATAAAGTGTAAATTTCTGTAGAAACATTAAATATAACCTCAATATTGAGCTGTATTTTTGAGGATACCATATTAAACACCTCCTACTTTGCCCCTAATTTTATGTGCCATAAAGCTAATACATTCTTTCTCCCAACCCCCATCCATTATTTTTTGTCCCAACTTCCCCATTCCTAAGATTGGAAGCATCATTCTCCTAGTCAGCCAGACTTGAAATCTGTCATATTCAACTCCTTAATCAATCACTAAGGTCCTATCAATCCTTCCTTACCTAAGTCTCTTACTTGTCCTTTCAGTCCCCTCTTAATTACTTCTCATCTTGTCCCCTCAATGTATTTGTTATACTGTTCTCAGATTAATCTTCTTAAAATACTCAAGTTGCAGGTCCCCTTCTCAATGAAACCCACACTCACAACACGGTATATGCACACCATTTCCAGATCCCTGGACCTTTACAGCCTCCTTCCCTGACACATAGGAGGTTGTTCTTCAGCCACCCGGTGCTTTGCACTTTCCTGTTTCCTTGGATGTTTCTGTGCTCTTCCTGTCTGGAAAGCCTTCCTCGGTCCTGTGGCCTATTCAAATCCTATTAAGATCCTATCAGGTCCCTTCTTTTTTAAAAGGCCTGCCCAGCACACTTAAGCTGACAATATTCTCTCCTTCCTCTAAACTTATGGCAGATTTATTTTTTATCCCATTCATTTAGGAATTCATCGTATATTACTGTGTATATCTGCTACATTATGAACTCTATTAGGGCAAGAACTACGTTTTCTTCTTTCTTATTTCCCACAGTACTAAAATTACCAAAATCATCTTTTGGATGAAACCAATCTTTTGTATGGTAATTTTGTATTAAATTTTAACTTTCCAGATATTTCCCACCCTCTACCTGCTAGGAATTATGGAAAACTTCATGGACAAGGTGGTATTTCAGCAAAGGAACAGGAAACCAACAGATGGAGAAAGAGAAGAGAGGCCATGAGCAGCACAGGGAATAACACAAACAAAGACAAAGAGTGAGATGCAAACTGGGTAGTTTTCTAGCACGTCTAATACATTTAGTACATCGAAAGGAATAACATGGAAAAAGGTTGGAAAATTGTTGAAGGCCCTGAATTCCAGGCAATGTATTGTGGGCAATAAGAAAACACTCAAGATTTCTGAGTAGAGGAATGACAAGAGTAGATCTATATAGTAAAAATGCTATCTGTATTGATTATTAATATTTAGTACTCATGGTAAAAACACTCTTCTAGCAACGGCATGATGGAATATTTGGAGGAAGATCGGAGGTAAAAAGTTTTATGATGAGGTTGTTGCAATATTGAGGTAAGTGATTAGGCCTATTCTACAGTGCTGGGTGGTAAGGGGACCGGAGGAGGGACAAATATGAAAAATGTTGTAGAAAAGATACTATTAGAACTTGGAAACCAACCGAATATGAGAAATGAAGAATCAGACATACTTAAAGGTCTTAAACATGGGAGACTAGACAAATAGTGATGACAGAAAGAGTGGAAGTGTAATACTTGCAGAGTAAGTATTCAATAAACATCTGCTGATTAAATTTTTAACACCTTCAAAAAAAACTACTTAATCAACGTGTCAGTAGAAGCAGCACTCTGCAGTTAAAGAGTCTCCATCACTACTGGTTGTCGGATTATCTTACATCTTCGGCCATTCTCCAACAGCTTATTTTCCAAATGCACCTATACGGATTCCCTTCCACTGGTTCTATTTCTGTTCCTAGAATAAAAGCAGTAAGGGAAAACAATTGGAACGTAATTTAGAATGCTAAAGCCTTCCCTCAGACACTGCCAGAGGCTTAAACCAAAGCTGCGTATCTTAGATACAGGCATCTGTGAAGCTCCCTACAGTACCTCCATCAAGGTTAGGGTCATGATATAACTTCCACCCTTCAAGTGTTGCAGCTCTCCAGGCTTGACCGCAACGTTTACAGAGACGCTGTGCCTATGAAAACAAGAAGGACGGCCAGTCAGTAAAATGAATTCTTTTTCTTTAAGCGTTTAAAAAAAGAATAAAAAAATGTTAGCAAAAAATCAGTATACAATGTTACATAACATATCACAATTCCGTGTAGCTATTCAAAGAGCATAACAAAAGGGAAACTGCAAAACAGGGGCTATCACAACAGCTGAGGATCCTAGACATCCCTCCCCACCCACCCAAAGAGCCACCAGCATAACCAGTCGCCAGAGGCTCAGTGCAAGATTTAAACACAGTCATCAAATACATTACCTACTCTGATAAATAATCAATATCCCATATGACTAATTTTAAATAACACAAAGAAGAGCCTAAGAAAAGGGGTGCAATAGTGGGCAAGTGAGGGGTTTTTTGGTTCACCTCTTCTGTCATCCCAGAACGGATAAGTGTAAAAAGGTATTTGAGTAATCTGTTATCGTCCTCTCGATCCAAATCATCAAGTGGCAGTTTCTGTCTTATAGGTGCATCAGGGTCCTGTAACAAAGACTTAGCTGTTGAAAATTCATCATAGTCAATTCACCTTTATCACAGTGGTGGCTAAAACTATTCTAGAAGCATCTACATAATAACAAGACCTTTCAAAATGTTGTTTGAAAAGAAGGGTGAGGGAAAGGAAGGAGTGTATCAGTAGCCCACAGTTATAAAGTCCTTCACAAACAACTTTTCTCACAACAACCCTACGAGGCAGATCATGAAAGAACTGCTATTTCTATTTCATGACTGGAAGGTCAAATACTGAAGCTTAAATACTTTGAAAGTATTTTTTTTTACTATACTCAAGAACCTAAAAATGATAAACACTCTCAATCCAAAAAACATCTATTAAATTTTTTTTTTTTAATAGCAGTCTGTCCTTCAGGAAACACTTACCAATTCTGTAACTAGAGGACGAAGACTTCCAACATGTGATATTAATTGCCGCTGTTTCAAGGTATGCAGAGTGTTTTCCCTGAAAATAAAAATGTCATACTTTAAATATTTTTTTAAGATATCTTATTTTTTGTAATGTTAAAAATTTTAACCAATCATATTGGGAATACAAAGACACTAAAAACTTTCAAAAACCCTGAACTCCAAAGGTTATTTTACCATTTTTAAAAATTATTTTGCTGAAAATGAATATTCTTAATATCTGTAAAACATGATCTTTACCTTTCACAACTACTTCATGTTAATTCTTTACATAAAAATAATGTAGAATTATGTGGTAACACAAAAAAGCTCCATAAAAGTTCTACTTCAACATGTTATCACATTTTGGAGATGGCCTTGGGTTTTCAAAGGCTATGCAGCTTTTAATCCATGCTAGAGAACCAGCCTAGCGAAGTATGGAGAAGTTGACCACCAACAGAACAGCCACCAGTTTATCAATTTTTTGGCCACAGAAAACCATGACCCAAAAATACAAAATGGGTTTCCATACTGTGCTGCACCCTGCCTGTAGAGATTGTGGCAGATGGGAGAAAAAAGAGCACAGGAGTGTTAAGAGTCACAGATTATAGGCAATCTAAAAGCTGTTGGTATATATGTAGAAGATCTCTTTGCAATTACTAACCAGTGGTCATACTACTAGGATAAGTGAATCATGCCAATCTTGAAATTCTTGCTATAAATAAAAGGATGGCTCACAGACTCTCTCTCTCTGAATAGCAAGTAAAAAGTTAGCAAAATGTTTCATCATGTACCCCAAAAACAGTAAGAAATATTTCAAGGAACACTCGGTTATGTTCCCTTGCATGCTAAGTATAAAGCAAAAAGACCAACATAAACTACAGCTTCTGTGTGTCAACATCTACTGCAGAGAATGAAGAGGGAGAGAAATTCTATAAAAAACTTGAAAAAATCCTCGTCAGAATCAACATAAAATTGAATACTCAGTGACATCATTGTCAAGGTGGGCATAAGGAAAAAGGAAAAGAAATAAATAAGAAAAAAGAGATCAAAGCTTGTGGACTACACATGAGCCACAGGTATATATCATGAATATTTTCTTCAAGTAATGAGTACAGAGGTGATGAGCATGTTGACTGCTGAATGCCATCACACACAAAAAATTACAACACGTTGACAGAAAATGGCTAGCTATTGATGCAAGAGATATTTCCAAACCAGCTATGTATATTCATGCCACCACTTACTAAATCAAAAATACTAAATCAGAACAGAAGATGTCACATGCAATTATAACAGTTCTAACCCAAACTATTCAAATGAACTTCACAAACATGGTCCACTTCTACTGAAACTTATCCAATGCCAAGCAACACCCAAAACAAAGAGGACAAAAGAGCTCCAAAACTGGCCATGGGTCACCTGGCCTTGGTCAGCACCAAAACTCCCAAATTTTGATCTCTTGGCTAAGCAGAAAAATGTTAGCTAATAGCATGATAGGCTTAGGGTATAAACTCATCTGTAAAGCCTTATGCAGTAGGATGAACAAAGATTACAAGTAAAATCACTCATAAAAAGGCTTTAAAAACAAAAACCAGGTGAAGAGAAAATGAATTTGCAGAAAGGTAGGTGTAAGATCTAATTGAGTCAGATCACCTAAGCCTAACTCTAAATTCATCTCTGATTCTTACCCTAATCCTCCAACTCTAATCCTAACCCTCCCTCTCTGCCTGCAATTTTCAACCTAACCCTCAGACTTCTAACCCTAAATTTATCCCAAAAGCATTAAAAAATGAGACTGGAAGAAAAACAAACAGAAAAAAGAAAAAGGCTTGCCAAGACTTCTATTAAAAAAAGTCTTCTCTATTAATGACAGTGGAGTCATCCCATATGAACTATAAATCAATCCCCATTGGGCTGTAAAGGAAGCAGAAACAACAAAGTAAGCAAAGGTAGGAAAAGCAATTGGATACTGAACTAAGCAGATATACAGAGGAGGTTTTATGCTGGAGATTACAAAATTTGAGGATGTAGAGGAATTTATTCTCAAACTATACGAAAGAGGAAAAGATACTCAATAAATGGAAAGAAGTCAAAAACATCATTGCTCTAGATGAGGCCTGCACAACATACAACCTTCACCAAAGGATTTCAGGTGGCTTATGAAAAACATAAAGGATGTAAATACAGTCCTGCACAAAATATGGCTCCTGGGCCATATGTAGTACAGGCCTGCTCTAGTCAAAGGTTCCCAAAGTGGGCGATACTGCCTCTTGTGGGGTGCTAGAATGATATGGGGTGACAGTAGTAGCCTTGGGTGCAACTGGGGGAAGTGGAATAAAAATAATGGGATAGTAGAAGCATAAGGAAAGGAAGAAAATTTTGAAAAGTCATTTGTACATATTTTATCAGTTGTGTAACAGAGTTAAAACCACAGTGATTACATTATTTTCCAAACACACAAAATGCAAGTTATAACCAATCAGTGGTCAAGTCTGCTGACAGGTCTCAACATGCATGTCTTGGCAGGCGAGGGTGTGGTGCATTGTTGGGAAGTCCAGCACGTGTTGGCAGGAATATGTATATGAAATGACTTGTTTACAATACAATACAATACTGTAAGATCACATGATACAATATTGCATCATCAACATTTCAATCGAGGAAAAAAATCCACAAATTTACAATAAATTATTAAATTTAAGATGTCATTTTAAAAAATCTATAGTTTTCTGAAATGATGTAAATTTCAAAAATACTGTTAAAGGTTTAAAGAAAGTAGATTTCTAGGGAGGCACTGAGTAATTTTTTTTCTGAAAAGGGGGTTGTAGGCCAAATAAGTTCAGGAACCTCTGCTCTAGAAGGAATATGATTAAGAAGACATAATAACACTACTGTTCTACATGTCAAATTTCTCATCTCTATAACAAATAAGACTGATGAAAATGAAAAAAGACAGACTTTTACAAATAGCAGTCTACTGCAATTCACATCTTTAGCCATATATGTTTTGAAAGGTACAAATTATATTTTACTCTTTTGTTGTTAATATTGATTACACTAAAAAGAACTAAGAAAAAAAAATAAGTCAACAAAGCAATAGTCAAATACAATGGCTGATGGTGGCACCTCAATGTCAAAATTAAAGGACATTTTCTTCCTTTCTATAAAAAATAAAATACAGTAACTGATGAGGGAATGTACTTTATAAGGAGGTTTGTTTGGAACGATCTGTTGCATCAAAACAAAATGATAATTTTTATAAAGTCACATCTAACTTGGAAGAATAAATGTAGCCTTAAAAACTTGCTGCCAAAAAAGATGTTTCCCATATACAAGTTAAAATCATCTAAGATTTCTTGATAAATACAACAGAGAATACAACTTCATTTAATAATCCTCTGATTATCAGTATCAAATGAGGCATAAAAGACAGATGTATACCTGACGAGGATACTTGGCTGTGTTATAGACTAGTGGAATCAAACTCAAAGAAACAGGAGCCACCAAGGATTCCTGCAAGACATATACTGACTCAGTAATTTCTAAATGTAATGTTACCTATATTTTACTATATTTTAATTAATTTTGTTATATTTTCTCCATTATATTTTAATCTGGTTTATGCTGCACTCAGGAATATTCTGTGTCATATATTTGATACCTCTGTTGTAGAGGATGCTCAGTGCACAGTCTATTTGGAAAAGAGATTCCCTACAATGAGCCAGGACAAAATTCAACAGGAAGAATACAATTTGGAAAAATGTGCAGTGCTTGATTCCAAGCTACTCCCTAAAACAATTATCTTGTTAACACCAAAATTCTGCCAGTGACACTAAAGGACTGTGAATCAGGGAACGTTTTAATCTTGGAATGAATGAATGAAAAAAATATTAAGTACTTAAAATGTACCTCACATTGTGAGGATACAAATACACAGTTTCAATGCTCAAGAAGTTTACTTTCTAGAGAGATAATTCACAAAGATAAGTGGTGATCAGAAAGGGCTACTGTGGTGGGAAAGTTACAGGTATAGTGAGTGGGGTTCCACAGGAGAAGGGATAACATGATACATCCAGGAACAATAGCAAAATTGATGTCATTATGATTCATTGTTCAAGAATTCTGTAGGAGGAAGGAGCCAAGATGGCGGAGTAGAAAGACTCACGTATGCTAGCTCCGAACCCACAGCCCATAAATTTCCCGTAAAAAGAACTCCCTACAAATTCTGGAGCAGAGCAAGCCGCGCAGAAACGCAGTGGAGGAGATTTTCATTCCAGAGAGCCCTGAAGAACCGACCCCAAAGGTCATTGGACAGCAGAGCCCACCCCTGCGCAGCCCTGGCTGCGAGGCCCCAGAGGAGCAGATCCGAGCAGGCTTCAGGGACAGAACCTCTGGTGGCCGCGAAGGTCCCTCCGCCCACAGGCACTACAGGTCAGTGAGAGAGACTTCTGGGCTGGCCGAGAGGGGAGCAGGGTGTCTCCGTGACTCAGGCCCCCTCGGGAGGCAGCGGCGGCCAGGCGCTCCAGGTGGTCCTGCTCCACTCCATTACTGAAGGTCTCCGCATAAATCCCCTGAGGGAACTGAGCCTGCCACCAGAGCACCAGAACTGAAGCTCACATTGAATAGCAGCCCTGCCCACTGCTGAAAGCCCTGAGGCTGGGGAGCAGCATTTGAATCTCAGACCCCAAGCACTAGCTGGGCGGATCTAGGCGGGGGTGGAGAGGAATCTCAGAAGTCAAGTAACTGGCTGGGAAAATGCCCAGAAAAGGGAAGAAAAATAAGACTATAGAAAGCTACTTTCTTGGGTGACATATGTTTCTTCCTCCTTTCATTTCTGATGAGGAAGTACAATGCTTGCCATCAGGGAAAGACGTGGAGGTTGGGGCCTCTGCATCCCAGAAATTCGAGGTGGATGTCTGGTGGGCTCAGGCCATGGAATGGAAGAGCTCAAAAAGGATTTTGAAAATCAAGTTAGACAGGTGGAGGAAAAACTGGGAAGAGAAATGAGAGAGATGCAAGAAAAGCATGAAAAGCGGTCGATACCTTGGTAAAGGAGACCCAAAAAAATGCTGAAAAAAAATAACACCTTGAAAAATAGGCTCACTCAATTGGCAAAAGAGGTTCAAAAAGCCAATGAGGAGAAGAATGCTTGCAAAAGCAGAATTAGCCAAATGGAAAAAGAGGTTCAAAAGCTCACTGAAGAGAATAGTTCTCTCAAAATTAGAATGGAACAGATGGAGTCTAATGACTTTCTGAGAAACCAAGAAATCACAAAACAAAACCAAAAGAATGAAAACATGGAAGAGAATGTGAAATATCTCATGGGAAAAACAACTGACCTGGAAAATAGATCCAGGAGAGACAATTTAAAAATTATGGGACTACCTGAAAGTCATGATCAAAAAAAGAGCCTAGACATCATCTTCCATGAAATTATCGAGGAAAACTGCTCTGAGATTCTACAACCAGAGGGCAAAATAAGTATTGAAAGAAGCCATCGATCACCACCTGAAAGAGATCCAAAAAGAGAAACTCCTAGGAACATTGTGGCCAAATTCCAGAATTCCCAGGTCAAGGAGAAAATACTGCAAGCAGCTAGAAAGAAACAATTCCAGTATTGTGGAAATACAATCAGGATAACTCAAGATCTAGCAGTTTCTACATTAAGGGATCGAAGGGCGTGGAATAGGATATTGCAGAAGTCAAAGGAACTAGGACTCAAACCAAGGATCACCTACCCAGCAAAACTGAGTATAATACTTCAGGGGAAAATATGGTCTTTCAATGAAACAGAGGACTTTCAAGCATTCTTGATGAAAAGACCAGAGCTGAAAAGAAAATTTGACTTTCAAACACAAGAATGAGAAGAAGCATGAAAAAGTAAACAGCAAAGAGAAGCCATAAGGGACTTACCAAAAGTGAACTGTTTACATTCCTACATGGAAAGATAATATTTCTAACTCTTAAAACTTTTCAGTATCTGGGTAGTTGGTGGGACCACACACACACACATACACACACACGTACACGTATGTGTGCACGCACATACAGAGACAGAGAGCACAGAGTGAATTGAATAGGATGGGACCATATCTTAAAAGAAATTAAGGTAAGTGGTGAGAGAGAAATGTAGTGGGAGGAGAGAGGGTGAAATGGAATGGGGTAAATTATCTCTCATTCAAGAGGCAAGCAGGAGACTTTTGAGTGGAGGGAAAAAGAGGAGAGCTGAGAAAAAAACATGAAGTTTACTCTCATCACATTTGACTAAAGGAAGGAATAAAATGCACACCCATTTTGGTATGAAAACCTACCTTACAATACAGGAAAGTGGGGGAGGAGGAGATAAGCAGGGTGGGGGGATGATGGTAGGGAGGGCAATGGGAGGAGGGAGCAATTTGAAATCAACACTCTTGGGGAGGGACAGGATCAAAAGAGAGAATAGAAACAATGTGGGGCAGGATAGGATGGAGGGAAATACAGTTAGTCTTACACAACACGACTATTATGGAAGTCATTTGCAAAACTACACAGATAGGGCCCATACTGAATTACCTGCCTTCCCAAAGGGAGGGACGGGGAGAATTTGGAACTCAAAGTTTTAGGAACAACTCTTTAGTACTGTTCTTGCTACTAGGTAATAAGAAATACAGTTAATGGGGAATAGAAAGTCATCTGGCCCTACAGGACAAAAGAGAAGATGGGGACAAGAGAAGGGAAGGATGACAGAAGAGAGGGCAGACTGGTGATAGGGAAAATTAGAATGCTCGGTGTATTGGGATGGGGGGAGCGTATAAATGGGGAGAAAATTTGGAACCCAAAATTTTGTGAAAATGAATGTAAAAAGTTAAATAAATAAATTAAAAAAAAAAAAAGAATTCTGTAGAAGGCGGCATGGATGAAGCAACTGGAAAAAATTAAAATTATAAATAACTCAAGGGGAAAAGGAAAGACACATGGCAGGCCCTAACAAAAGCCTGATATAGGTGACCACAAACCAACAGAATAATGTATGGTTGACATAAATAGGGCACAGCACATTTCCAATGCAACCTTGAGCATGAGATGTGGCACAGAGATTTAATACAGAAGATGTGTAAGAGTGAGGATGACAATGGACAGGCTAGTACTAAACTGGCATCCACATATCCTGGTAGAAGACCTTCACTGCAAAAAGTACACCCTTCATGAGGAAGAATCAAACTGGGTATGAAGGGAAGATGGGTCATGATGTGGGCTGCACCAAGAGGATGAGAGATTCACCCAAGTGTTTAGTACCAAGGATGTGATGTGGCCAATAAGAACATTTGTCAAAACTTTTTTTTTACAGAGTTACGCTGTGTAAGAAAACAACTTCTCCTCTAATACTGAGGCTAAACTCCAGAAGAGCAATGCTGCTCTTATCTATCACAGCAGCTGATATCTACTACTATTAATGCCACTACCAAACTGACATTTACATGGTGACTTTTTTCCCTGCATAGGCAAATAAATGCCATGTGTTCCTTAGGCTGGGATTACAATTAAAATAGATATTTCCCTCCTGCTTCTGGGGATATTTTACATTTATTAGAAGCTTTTCTCTAACACTGCAAAGTACATTAGAACTCCTCTTCTTTTTCATTATAATTCGTTATTAAAGAGTACTTATGTCTCAACTCACATAGCACTTTCAATAGTAAAATTCTGGTAGATTCAATTAACCCAGAATACAGGGAGTAATACAATAGCCCAACACTAACATTCTAAAGGGGATTTTACTGATTTTTGTTTTCCAGTGGAATTACTTTTCTCATTTTTGCAAACGGAGAGCCTAAAAGCCCAATACAATCTGAGGCAGAACGACTCAGACTATAAGCTGGCCCCCTTGACACAAAGTATCTCCAGCCAGTAAAGCTGCTTTCTGGTAGTAAGATATTTGACCATTTCACTAAAATCAAAGTGCACAGGCAAGTATTTATTAAAGAGATGCTCATTACTGTGGCCTAGTCTAGCCTCATTTATGAGTCATATAAAGAATGCAAATTTATGGAAGCAATATTCTAATTTGGAATAGATCACACATGATAGCCAAGCTGCAAACTTTCTGGTGAATGAACTCTTAAAAAAAACAGCCACTACTAAACCAACCTCTGAGTTTTATAAAAATCCAAGCAATCTGAGCTTCAAACTGTTTTTTTAAATCAAGCCATCTTTTGTCCAACAGTGCTCCTTGGCTTATAGTTACTGGCAAATGGTAAGGCATAGTAATGTAAGCAAAAGTTGTCAAAAATGATGAGGCACTGGGAATGTGTTTACAGGAAGGCTAAAATACAGCTTGTTGAGAAAGAAGAGCAGCGGGCCACTTCCAGAGAAAGAACTATGGAGTCTGAATGCAGATTGAAGCATACTGTTTCTCTCTCTCTCTCTTTTTGTTTGTTTTTACTTTCTTGTGGTTTTCCCCTTTGGTTCTAATTCTTTACAACATGACTAATGTGGAAATGTGTTTAATATTACTGTACATCAATAGCCTATATAGACTGCACACTGTCTTGAGGAGGGGGAGAGAACAGGGAGAGAAAATTCAGAATTCAAAATCTTATAGAAGTGATCTGAAACCTAAAAATAAATTGATATTAAAAAAGAAGAGGAAAGGAAGAAGAATATTTGATAGCACACTGTATTTGTTGTTCCCAGCAAAGTGGTTATCCTATTATATTAAAAATAATAGGATGATGACCAACCCCCATCTCCTGACAGAAAGGCGATGGACTAAGTAGGCAGAAGGAGACATTTTGGGACACAAGCAACACAGGAATTTGTCTTGCCTGACGATGCATATTTCTTGCAAAGGTTTTCACCCCAACCCTGCTAACCCACATTGTAGGGTGTGAAAAGGAGAAAATGTTTAATTGAAAAAAAAAACTTAATTAAAAAAAGTGGTCTTCATTCTAAGGTTATTTCAATGACAAAGTTTATAAAGGTAAAAAATAGCCAGAAAAAACTAGTAGTTTTTTATTAACTGGACTTTCATAGAGTCCAACATAGAGTTTAAGATTTTCAGATATTTATGGTACATTAACAAACAGTCTTTTCAAAAGTGTATAACAAATATCATGTTTCTAGACTGCTGGGCAATGAGCATGCTAGATAACACCTTAAATTAGAAATCACTCAGTTCTCAGTAACAATAATGCTAAGAATCTTTCTTTTTCCACAACAGCATTATTCTAATGCCTCACCAAGACACAGGGTCCTTGAAAGATCATATGAGCACACTGTAAGCTCTGGCAAGTCCTATAAAAGCTAGGAAGGCTTGCTTCAAGCATGGACCCGATGACAGATTTGCTCTGGAGGACCAGCCGGCAAAATCTGAAGAGGCTCATCAAAAAATGTTGGCCAGAATGTCTCTTTCCTTCTTTTTCACCCTCTTTTTAAAGAGAGTTTTATTTTGAATTTTATTCCCCTCTGGAAAAAAGGGACCACATATGAAGGTAATTTGCTAAGCAAAGCAGTTTGCATCCTTCTTCAATAATTCAGGGATCTCTGGTTTCTTACATCTGGGTACTCCATCCACTAAAGCAGACCCTAACTCCTCAGTAGGAGGTCTTTCAAGCATTGTTCTTGATGAAAAACCAATTACTCTGTAGCAAAAGTGCTAGGGAGCTTGTCTAAACTCAGCTGGGCTAATCCTAATTTTAATTACTGCCTTAAGCTAACTTGCTGTAGTTTTCCTATGGAGCTGCAGGCTGATGATCCTGATGCATTATTTTTTTTTTAATCAGACATCCTATGAAGAGTTTTCACATAATTTTACAGCTTGTCTCTGAGGATGAATAAATGAATAAAACACTCCTTAAGCACTTCCCTATGTACAAAGCACTATGCTAAGCTCTGGGGATACAAACAGAGAAGTCAGACAGCCTCTGCTCTCAAGTAGCTCACAGTTCTAACAGGGCAGACAACACATTTCAACTACAATCAGATAGAAAGGACCTACCGTCCTTAGAGTGCACCAGTAAAGCATGCTGGGATACCTCTTCTTTAATTTCTTTTCCACTGACAGAATCATAGCAATTTCTGATTTTGATCCATTTGACAATGCCAAGGACTTTGGTGCCAAGTGTCCCTCTCTGGGGCTTCAGTAGCTATGACTGTAGGAGCAGCTGCCAGGCTACCCCTCCACAAGGGCTGCTCTCTAGGATGACGGCCAAGGGCACTAGGCTGGAAGCACATTCCTAAGGCTCTTGGGTTTGGAATCCTAGACCATCATTATTGGGATCAGTGGGGAGATGGTAGTCAAGGGGGTGGGGGTGGTTTGACTTGCCTGGCACATGCTACCTCCCTGCTGTAAGCTTCTGAGGGTGGTAACTGGTTGAGATGAATACATACTGTATACTAAGATATGGAGTAGTAGTGAGTCACAGTGGTGGAAGCAGAACCCACACTAAAGAAATTATGGACTTCTGAAGTGTTGAAGTTATCTTCTACATTCATGTCATGTCATTGCATTTGCTCCCCTCTATCAAATAAAATTCAAACTCCTTAGCCAGGCATTTGTGGCCCTCCAGATCAGAAGTCGACCCTACTTCTTCATTTTTATCACCACCATGTTTTTGAAACTCCAATTAAACAGGACTGTTTGCCATCTCTTGTACACTTCTTGAGATTTCCTGCCTCTATACCAATGCTTACCATTTTCCCTAGCTCTAAGACTGACAATTATCCACATTTTTTAAAGGTCAAATCATATGCTGTTGTTTTTCTTAATCATCCTAACCAATAATTCAATCAATAATTTATAATCCCCTTCCATCTCACACAGCACCTTCCTTAGATTCTTATGATTTCCTTATGATTTGGAATTATAAATATTTATGTATATATGCTATCACCATGGGGCAGCTAAATGGCATAGTGGATAGAATAACCAGCACTAGAATCAAGAAGACTCAACTTCCTAAGTTCAAATCTGGCCTTAGACACTTACTCGCTGTGTGACCCTGGGTAAGGCATCTAAACGAGTTCCCTCATTTATAAAATGAGCTGGAGAAGGAAATGGCAAACCATTCTAGAATCTCTTACAAGAGAAACCTCAAAAAGGGGCCATGAGTCAGACATGAATGAAATGACTGAACATCAGTAGCTATCACCCTGCTGAACTGTAATGCTCCATGAAGACTCTAACAAAATCTTTTATTTCTTTCATCACTCTGCCTGCTAGGACATCCACAGTAAGTACTTAGTAAATGTGTTTAGTTGAATGTTCAGTAACTTACCAATAAACTGATTTTGCATAAAACTCGATGTTATCCGAGAAATCTCCAATGTCATCCTTGGCAATACTCTCTAACCAATCTACCACCAGCTGGAAAAGTAAATAATTCTATTAACCACAATTTTAAGATCTATACTTCTCTGAAGTAGGCTTTCTAACAAAAACTAAATAAAAACATTTTAATTTCCTTCTAATGTATCTAGGCATGACAAATGACCATGGGTGATTTTTCCAAGGATTTGTCCTTGGGTTAATGAGTACTGTAGCAGTAGAAAGGCAAATTCTCTTCAGCAGTAAATGCTGTAATAGGCCAGCTTCTCAAAGTCGACTTCTACAGAGACTTCTGGAAAAGACAATACTTTTCATCCCTACTACATTAAGAAACTTGGGAGATCAAATTACAAACAAGGAGCAAGCCATGTTATTTTTCTTAACTTCAACAGAATCAAGTAAATTTGTCCAGAGGAACAATACAGTGTAAAAACTTTAATCTTAGACATGTTATTTATGTTTCTATAAGGTACATGCACATAATTTTTAAAAGAACTAATTTTTTCCTATATTTAAAAAAATTAAAGTCCCACCTCATACCTGGCTTTGTCGAATGAGTGAATCTCGCTGAAATAGTGTATCCACAACTGTCTTTTCACTGGCATTTAGAGACTGTTTAAGAACAAACATTTCCATTATAATATAAACTCTGCCATTATAATATTATTACAACAAAACAGTATAAGAAAATCTGACAGTAGGGAGGAAGTAACTTCAGTAAGTTACTCTATAGGGGGACCTAGACATTTTATAAAATGACAAATCCGTTTGTATTTCCTTCTTGTAAAAGTTTCTCTTATAAAAATGTTAGGAATACATTTCTCTGTTAAATCCATTTGTACTTAACTCAATAAGGATTTATCAAATGCTTACTATGTGTTGCTAGGCACTAGATACAAAAAAGTAAAAAAAAAAAATAGATCAAGGAGCTTACAAAGGAGATAACCTATGCCAAATATGTATATACAAAATACCTAAAATACAAGGTAATGGGAAAGGGGGTACTAGCAGCTGGGGGAATGGGACACGGATCAGGAGATGCTTCACGTAGAAGGTCATAAGCAGCAGTGAGGAGGGAATACATTACAAGCACAGAGGACTGCCAGTACAAAAAAAATGAAGGTAAGAGATGGAATATTGTGTTTGAAGAAAAACACTGTACAGCTAATCTGGCTGAAATGCAGAGAATGGAAAGAGCAATGATGCTTAGATAGGTTGGGCCCAGGCAGTGAAGGGCTTTAAAAGCCACATGGAGTTCATTTGACTCTAAAAATCATAGGGAGTCACTAGTTACCACACAGAGGAGTGATATGGTCAGACCTGCTCTTCTGGAAAATTATTTTAGCAGTTTTATTAAGGAATGGAGAGACTTGAGAAGGAAACAAATAGGAAGCTATTGCAATAGTACAGGAGAGGGGTTACTGTGACCTGAACTAGGATAATGGTTATGTGAGCAGAAAGAGGATAAGTGGGAGACGCGGAGGCAGAAACAGTAAGATTTCACAATTAATAAAATACATGGCATAAGGGAGAAGGAGCTGAAAACAAAACAGTTGTCAAAGTAAGTCATGAGAAGAATGATCAGGAAGAGAACCTAGGCTTCTCTCAGAGATATAAATAGAAAGACATAGACTAGAAAAGATATTAATAGATATGAAAAACATAAATGAGTCTCATCTATAGAGATGATAATTAAACCAATGCAAGCTATCAGGGACATGCTGAATTTTCCCTGAATTATATTCATATTTTTAAAATTTAATTTTCCTCAGACTTTTAATTTTTGTTTGAAGGAAAAAAATCTAACAGAACTGGATGCAGCTCTATTACATATAAGAAAATGAAAAACAAATACCTTATATTAAAGATCTTCTGTCATTCCCCTTCCCAAATATTATCCTTTACAAAAAAGGACAATAAAGACAGAACAAAAGACCAAATATTCTTAACTGACTTAAGTTTATTGCATTTTTTAAGCTCATAGAGCCAGACAGGACCCAGAGTCCAATTCCCTCATTTTACAAATGTGAGAACTAAAGCCCAAGGGGGCTAAATGATGAGCCCAAAACCACCTAAGTTGTCATGATTAGAGGTATGATTGAAACCCATGTCCTTGAACTCCAGAGCCAGTGATGGCTCTCTTTCAACCATATGGAAAAAAGTCTTTTAAATGCCATTATCACTAAGAAACACTTTCCCTCGTTCTGAAGGTATGCTTCACAGAAAAGAGATGTTCATCAAAAAAGTTATCACCATTCATTACTTAACACCAGTCATAGTACTTTCACTGAAGACTTACAGCAATTTCAAATGCATTTTCTTCTTCTAGTACAGACTGTATTCTGTCCCTACAGAAAAAAGCACAAAAAGAAAAAAAGTTTATGATTCATAATTACTCACCTAATTATTATAACACATGGCATGGAAACTCTGTTACGCTTGTTTAGAAAACAGAAGTTCAAACAATATACACATATATGTTAAATACATCAGAGAGTTGAATAGTGACTAACTGATCTGACCTAATACACACTGGTACCTAAGAGCAAGACAACTGACATTTTTATTAAGGATATAAATGAGTATGTTTAACTACTAACAAGATGACTTGATTAGATATTATTTTACCCTATAATGTTCTAAAAGGGAGTGCTTACTCATGTGCTACAAAAGACTCATAGCCACAGCTGAACCTTCCATAGTCCTGAGCTTTTGCTTGGCAGCAGAACACGTAGAGGGATCATAAGGCCTAAGTAATATATCTGGAGTCTCAACAAATCAGGAACCCTTCTTTATTGCCAACTTAAACATTTAACGTACTGTGATTTTTCATGGCAAGTATTGTGCCATGAACAAAAGAAATTTAAAAGTCGAGAAATAATACCCAAATGTATACTTTCAGATGAAAACAATACACTTATGTGTATGTGCACACACTTGTGTATGCAAATCTTTCAAGATTCACAAGCTACAACAGGCAAATAATGGTGTAACTGTGGCATGTGAATGTAACCCCAAATGCCACTTATCCTGATCTCGTCTATGCTTTCCAGAATTTTACCTGTAAAGAGAGGACAGCAGTCTCCATGTAACCATCTCCTGCTGAAGAAGCCACAGTACACTGGCTGTTTTTGAAAACTTCTGGAGTCCAGGTGTAGCTCTGCTCACTATTTTACCTAATATATTTACCTGAGAGAAGTAAGTTGCATATCAGATTACACCACCTTGTGCCATCATGACCTCTAAGAATTTTCTATTAATTCATGAGCCCACACATATTATTAGATTACTAATTGTTCTAATTACACAAAGCATAGGTTTCACAAACATTTACCTCAAGCTTAATCTGTGTTTCATTTAAATGTACTGTATAAATTAAAACTGGGCTGACACTTAAGTATTGATCTGGGATATATATTTGCTTTTCCTGATGCACAACTACAATACATATTCAACATACACCAAGGTCCTATATATTTTTTATTTTAAAAAATTGTATATTGTTTTTAATGAGTAAAAATGTGCCTCCTATCCCAACTAAGAATGAAAGAAAAATAAAATACCTGTTACAAATGTATAGAGAAGCAAACAAATTCCTGCATGGTCTATGTCCAAAAGATAAATATGTGCTGGTGCATGCATGCACACCTAAGTGTGTGCCTCATTCTGCACATGTGTCACCTCTCAATGGGAAGGCAAGGAGCATGTTTCATTCTTAGTCCCTGGGAATCATAGCTGTTCATTACTCTGATCAGAGTTTTAGTCTTCCATGTTTATCTTTATGATATTGTCATCGTATAAACTGTTCCCCTGGTTCTACTCACTCTACAGCGGTTCATACAAGTCTTCCCAGATTTCTCAGAAACCACCTCCTTCTTCATTTCTTACTGCACCCCAGATATCTGTTCAGTCACTCCCCAACTCATGAGCACCACCTCAGATTCCAATTACTCTCTATGTGTTTCCCTCCTTTTACTGGTCAGATGAGACTGACGTTCAAGGATCAGCTGCTTCCCCCATGCTCTTTTTGCAGAGATGTCCACTTTCACATCCTGATTATGTGCCATAATTTTCCTTAGCCTTTCTTTTCTCTTACATCAGTATATTCTTCTTTCTCTTTCTTTCCATACTTTTGTTAAAATAGGATCAATATCTAACAATGACATTTCCAGGCTTTTTGTCTAAATTAGACTCCCTCTAACTCCTGATGATGTTAGAAAGGACACATGTATCCCCTGTCCATATCTGAATGCAAGCAGTTTTTTTCTTGTCCCTTATGATTGTTCCTTTGGGCTTACCTTATAAGTTTCTCTTAACTCTTCTGTTTGAACAATTTAGTTCCTACAAAGTTCTAGTCTTTTCAAGGCCTCTATTTCATTAATGGTCTATTTTTTCCCCTTGTAAAATTATGCTCAGTTGTGCTGTTAACTTATTCTTGGCTATAATCCATGTCCTTTGCCTTCTGAAATATCATATTCCAAGCTCTCCATTCCTTTAAAGTGCTGGCTTCTAAATCATGTGTGATTCTAACCCTAACACCTCAGTACTTGAATTCCTTCTTTCTGGATGCTTACAGTACTTTTTCTTTCTAGACTTTGGCTCTAACATCCCTTTCATCCAAAATGAAATTTTCATTTTGGGGTTTCTTTCAGAAGTTGACAGGGTATTCTTTCTACTTCTACTTTGCCCTCTGGTTCTAAGAAATTTGGGCAGTTTTAGGATTTTTTTTGAAATACAATGTGCAGGCTTTTTGATCATAGTATCTAGGTAATTCCTGATTCTTAAATTTTTCTCTTTGCCATGTTTTTGAAGTTAAGCTGTTTTTACTAGGAGATACCTTATATTTTCTTTGATTTTTTTTCAGTCTTTTGACTCTGTTTTAATATTTCTTTCTGTTGCATGAAGTCTCTATTTTGGTCCATCATAATTACTGGGAGTTCACTGCTTTGGCCAGGTTTGTACCTCTTGGGTTGAACTGTTACATCTCCAATTCTGTCTTCTATTGTTCTCATTTCTCTTCTTCCCCTGTTCCTCAAGTGACCTCATTTTATTAATTATTAAAGCAACAACAACAAAACTCTTGCTTCATCTGCAGGTAGGAATTCTAGTTGAATTTGTGCCCAAGTTTTGCTTTTCTTTGAGATTCTGCTTATGGATATTCTGGAGTTTCTCTTCTGCATTTGAGTCTTGAGTGCCCCTGTCATCACCACAGTGGAATTCTTTTTTTGTTTGTTCAGTCTTCCAACCAACTTCCTGACTTCAGATTTGATGTCCAGTCAGGCTCCACACGTGTCTGAAGGGCAGGTCTGAGCTGCTTCGGCTGCTGTTCTTTAGGAGTATTGAGTGTTGAGTTATTCCAGCATCTCAGGGATGCCTCTGACTGGGGATATGCAATCTTTCCATAGCTCCAAAGCAGCCTGATCCAGGGCGAGTTCTGACTGATGGCCCTGCCTAGCTTTAGTTCTCTAAATTCCTGACCTGGGTTGAGATGTGAGTGACAGCTGCTAAACTCATTTACTATCAAGTACACAGCAAGCTCTGCTGATTCAGAGTGAAAAAACTGCAGGCTCCCCTTTGGTCTGGGATTCCTACCATAGTTATTCCTCTGAGGGCTTTAGGCTGGGCTGCAAGTTGGAATCGAGATCCTCCCTGTTCTTGGGGTCCGAGTCGCACTACTACTTGTTTCCAAACCTACTCCTCCCTTAGTACACAGTCCAAGTCCTATAACCACTCCTCATTATTGAATATAGATCCCTTTCCTCAGTCTACTATGGATCTCGGACCTGCACCTGCGAAGAAACTGCCATTTGGCATCCTTCCATTATAGCCCTGAACCTTCAATGCCCTGATAATGGGACCTCCTCTTGCATTGGTGCACTGCCTCTCCCTGAGCACTGGGATGCTGCACATAGAGTACTCATGGTCAAACCCTGTTCTGTTTCTATAGATCTGTCTTCCTGTGTCTACTTGAGCTAGACAAATAACTCCTTTAAAGTCTGTCTTAGATTTCTCCAACAGAATTTGGCATAGTGTGCTCTTTAGATCCGTTTGGAGGAGTGTTGAGTTGTTTTTCTTTGGGGGCGGGGGGAAGGTAATGGGTTTTTCTTGCTTCTCTGACATCTTGGTCCCACTTCCATAAAGATCCTACCTAAACAAGGCCTGAAAGCTAATTTAATTTGAAATCTAATATCTTAGCATGATACTTGGCACACAGTAAGTGCTTAATAAATGTTATATTTTATCTAATATCAATACACACCCACATAAGATCTTTTGAAGGTTCTCTCAGGATAGGCAACTATCACTGTAAGAACATAGATTATTGAGCAACTGAGAGGAAATAGAAAATTTTGATCATTTCTAATCATGTCTTTAAAAGAATAAATATGATTTTAGTTACTTAACAATCATGAGAAGTAGAAGAGAATTGTACATTTCAAAAGATTTGGGGTAGGGGGAAATGTGGCAACAGTGGCCTCTCCTGCAAAGAGTATAGACTGGACTTGTAAAGCGTATTTATGAATATAAACCAAATTTAATAAATGGAGGTATTTATGATTCATTTAAAACAAAGAAGGATGAATACTACCTCTTCCCATCTCCTTTTTTTTGCAGGGGAAGGAGGGAAGATTTTCTAGACCTGTGACTTCATCAGTAGAGGAAACTCCCTTCAACCAATTGCAAAAAGAAATTGTTCTTCACCTTAGTTTTACAAAGATCCATGAGGCACTGGGAGGTGAAATGATCAAAAACCTAGCTGGAAGGGGACTCACAAGGCATACAGCTTAATCTTTTAATTTAAAAGATTAGGAAACTGAAAGGCAGAAGGAGATTAAGTGACTGGCCTAACACTGCACAAGAACAAAGCATTGGAAGTGGGATTTGGGCTAAATGATTTGCTGATGGTCACATGGCTAGTGTGTGCTGGCAGCAGGTCCTAAACCCATCTTGATCCTGAGGCTTGACCTACCCATCCTACCACACTGCCTCTCTCTACACATTCTCAAATCTTAACTCTGAAAAATTCTCTCATCCAAAACAACCACTTTTACCAATCAAAACTCCTTCTTTTAACACATTATGAAGAACAATCAGAAATAGTCATGTCAGTATAATGTGTAAAGTCCTTAAGGACAAAGACTATGTTTTATTAATTTTTGAAACTTTTACAGAGGAAACAATGCCTCTCACACAGAAGAGCTTAATGAATGTGTTTAACTGAATTAGTGAAGGTCATTTTCCTTCTGCAAATATTCCTTTGGTAACATTCTTAATCTTGCAAATTGATAAAAATTTTATCTGTTCCATTCATACTTACCTACAAAAAAGATTGTAAGGTCAAAGTGTTAGCTATTTCAGATATCACTCTAAATCAATCTTCAAAATAGCCACTTTATAAATTTGCTTTAAAAAAACTAACAGGCAACTATAATTCATAAATCATAAATTAGTCTCTACTTGGAAGTCAATATCCAATAAGTAACCTTACCTCAATTTTTAAGGCTTTCCTAAATTTCATGTCTAACTCTTTATGTGTGTATCTTGTCCTTCGTTGCCAAAGACCATGCCATCAGAGAACTAATGACATGACTTGCACTTGACTTTGTTTTGAGTGAGGGAGGGCTAGACAGGTTACCAGCTTCACTTTTCCACCAAAGCCATCTGAATCCAGTGACTAGATATTCATCAGGATGACTAGGGATGACCCAGGATGAGACAATTGGGGTTAAGGGACTTGCCCAAGGTCACACAGCTAGTGACTGTCAAGTGTCTGAGGTGAGATTTGAACTCAGGCCCTCCTGACACCTGCACTAATGTTCTATTGACTGCACCACCACGGTGCCTCTCTAACTCTTTAAATGACTTATCCACAGGTGACTGGGGAGAGAGAGGGAGATTTCCCTTCCTTATCTAATGAAAAGGTGATTGCATAGTTTTCTTCATAAGGGACTTCCAGGATTAACTGAAATATTTCTCTAATGTTTTAATAACAAAGGCACCAGGCTTAGGCAATATAAGGGCAAAACAACTTACCTGGCTATCACAAATATTCTCATACTCTTCTACAAGTTCAAAAACTGTGGTTGACGCATGCTTCAGAAAAGTGTGCAGGAAGTCAGAATACATACTCAATGTTGCTAAAATATATCAAAAAGAAAAGGAAGAAAATAGCATGTATTCAGGTAATTTAATAACAAGGAAGCTTTATTTTAACATTAATTATCTATCCTAGCATAATATTCAATAACCTGATATTTTTCTTCTCTTCCTGACACTGACATCAAGAAAACCTGGAGCTAAATTTCAAAAATCTGAATTATGCTATTTCAACCTTTTCAAATCAGAAACACTTAAAATATTTGAGAAAACTCTATGTCCTTTTAGAATACACAGGCATAGTAAAATATCATGTGGATAGGATAGCTAAATTAGGCTGTTTTCAGGGAAAATGGACAATATGAAAACCCAGAGACTATTTACCAATCTGTCACCAGTTCAAGATAAAATGAGACCTAATTAAGATTGCTGTTAATAAGTATGTGAAGAGGAAAACCAAAATTCATTAAAACATAAAATAGAAAAGGTAAGTTTAGTTCCTCCCAAGGAAAATGTCAGTTAATTTAGATCAGCAGGATGGTAGAGAGGCAGCACGATACAGACCACAAATGACTAGTAAGGACTCAGAAGAAAATTCTAGCCCTGGTTCTGTTGTGATTTCAACTTCTTCTGCCATAAAATGAGGCCTAAATGATCTCCAAAATCTCTTCTTGCTCTAAGGTCTGGGATCCTAAATTAATTTATAACACAGAATATAAAATGAAAAAGGACAAGCCACTACTAGGAAAACCTATCATGAAAAGAAAATATTTATAACAACATGATTGAACATAAACTGGGAAACTGAGTAACTTTCAAAATTAATAGAAATTAGTTTCTAAAAATGGGCAACTAGGTGACACACTAGATAGAATACTGGGCCTAGACACAGGAAGACATCTTCCTGAGATAAATGTGGCCTCAGACATTTACTAGCAGTGCAACCTTGGGTAAGTCACTTTACTTTGCCTCAGTTTTTTCTTCTGTAAAACCAACCGGAGAAGGCAGTGTAAATCATTCTAGTAATTTTTCCAGAAAACCCCAAATGGGATTACAAAGAATTGGACATGAATGAACGAAAGTTTCTAAGAATTTTCCTTTTCTTTCCCTCTCCCAGAGAGCCATCTTTTAGAATAAAAAATGGAAGGGAAGAATAAAAAAAGTTGAACAAAATTAGTAAAAGTATAGAAAAAATATGACGTTATATGCAGTGTCCCACATCCATCATCTGAAAGTGTCTTTCGTGTCTCCTTTGGTCTAAACAGACTCGTAATTTTGACGTATTCATTTTTATTGCTTTCTTGCTGCTGTCCTTTTCACTTACATTGTCATTGCAGTCATTAAGAATACTGTTTTCCTGGTTCTGCTTAGCTTCATGTTGTGTTGGTTCATATAGGAGCATTTCCATGCTTTGCTATATTAATTTCTTACAGCACAATAATATTATATTACATCCATGTACTGCAATGTGTTTACCTATTCCCCACCCCTGCAGCCTAATCAATGGGCATCTACTTTATTTCCACTTCTTTGCTAATACAAAATACTGCTATAAATATCTTAATGTACATGAGGGCTTTTTGTCTCTGACCCTTGGGCTGTATACTCTCAGCAACGAAACCTTAAGGTCAGGGGGTATGGACATCTAAATCCCTCTCCACCTAATTCCAATTTCTAGACTGACTGGAGTCATTCATGGCTCTGCCAACAATGCACTGATGTGTCTTTCTACACCTCCTGCATTGCTGTCTTTGAAATCTGCTATGAGCAAAGCTCAGCGTTGTCCTGATTTGCATTTGTTTTGGTTACTAAGTGGGTTATGACAGGAATAATGATTTCATATGGTTGTTAGTAATTCACAATTCCTCTGAAAACTGCTTGCTCATATCTTCTACTATTCTAGTAGGGATACCAAATTTTCTAAAAAATGAATACAAATGATATCTTCTATTTACATCAAAAGAAAAATCTACTAAGGAATATATGAATAGACATTCCAGAAGAAATAGAAAGGTGCTGCCTGCATTAAGCTTGCATAAAGCAGAATTCTCGACCTTCCTCTTTTTAGTTTGCTTTAGTGGTTTTTTATTTCCTCAGACAGTACGCTTGGGATTGCAATAGTGGGAGTCCAAAAGCGGTGACTGCGATGACACCTTTGCAGACCTGTCTCCATGTTCTCTGCTTCCTGTCCTCCCCCCTCCACTTAATGCCCCTCGGCCGACCTTAATCCAGCGAGTCCCTCACTTTCTACTTCCTCGTTTTTCTCTCTATGCTGCTTAATGTTCTACAAGGATACGACATTCAGAGTGTTTCACCCTCTTCCTCTACAAGAAGAGAAAACCCAGGGCGGAGCTCCACAGAAGAGAGATGTGTTGTAAGTGCTGTGTCCCTCTAGGTGGTCCTACCTGTGGATGACATTGTGCTGGCTGCTCCAAGCTCTTAAGACACTGCAGAACTTCCTAGATAAGAGTTGGACCTCTCAGAAACTATGGCACCTAAGTAGTCATTGAAGGTAAACAAATGGATGCCCAAGACCTGTTGGCCAGACCCGGACATGTAGTCCACGAGTACACATACACACACATAAACTGCATGGACATCCAAAAGCAATCAAGAGGAACATGCTGCAGAGAAGCAGTAGAAAACATTCCAAGTAACTGCTCAGGATGTGCTGGACATGCAGCAAGGACAAAGATCTGATGGTCAGACTTTGTGCTCCATGGGTTCCATGCAATGTCAGAAGATCTGCAGCAATCTTCCAGCATGTTGAGTGAGCTCCTTTTGGAGAATTTAAGGGACTGGCAACTGTGGATGGCTTACAGTCTTCATTTTTGGAAGCAACAGATCCATCGCAACATGAAGCTTGTAGAGCCATCATCCACCAAGGCACACAGCAGGAATAAGTTCCAGGATCAAAACCCTCATCAATGAAGCTTTGTTTATCATACCACACACCTGCCTTAAGCTCCACGACAATACAGTTTGCCGAAGGACTAAAAGTTGGGGAATGTGAAATGAGTGCTTCGGTAGCTACTCTAAGAAAACCAAATCAACACCACTTTACCAGCTTCTCCAGGATCATCCTCACGTAACATGACAGCACTAAAAGTGACATCTTCTGCCACATTAGAGGGATCTATGCTTGTGAAGAGCGCTGAGCGCTGTGGGGAGAATGCTGTTGTCCAGTTACTCTCATCTAGATTAGATACCTTTAAAAAAAAATGAGAAAACAATTTAGTTGAGTGACTAGAAAATTACAAACTGAGACCTACAAATTGCTCACAATGAACTTTGGGATTTTATTTCTCATTTTCAAAACTTTCATTTGATACAGTATGGGAAACACAAATTAGAAATGAAAAGAGAGGGGAAAAAATATTAGAGGGATTAATATTAAAAATGAAGACTATCTTTGACAACCAAAAAAAATGCCTGACTGGAGATTAATTCAGAAAAATCAACAGCATTCTCATTTTCTGACATGAGAGATAAAAATAACTAATAAAAATTACTTTAAAACTATAAAGTATTTGATAATGAATCTGGTTAAAAATTCACATGACCTGTGCATGTATAGCTATAGAATTACAATGGCTGAAATAATGCAATACTCCAAGAAGTGGAAGGACATTCAATATGGAATGAATTTTTTTTGGGGGGGGGGTGGGCCTCAAAAGACACCAAGAAATAATAAAACTAGAAAAAAATAGAAGAGAATCTGATACATTACATTAGAAAAACAACTGATCTGGAAAACAGATAGAGAAGAGACAATATAAGAACCGTTGGACTACCCAAAAGTTATGATCAAAAAAAGAATCTGAATACATTATTATAAGACACTAAGGAAAACTGCCCTGAAGTTATAGAACAAAGGAAAGCAGAAATAGAAAAAAATCTATAGTTCACCATCTGACAGAGATCCAAAGAGGACAACTTACAGGAATGTCATAGCCAAGTTTCAAAATTCCCAGGTTAAGGAGAAAATATTTGCAAGCAACTAT